>NW_026847549.1:126027659-126126431 GCF_025583915.1 Anolis sagrei ordinatus
AGTGTTCAGAATAGTCTTCACAAGATGAACCATATTGTTTTCAGTTCTTGAGGAGGAAGGTTGCTACTGCAAACTCCTCTACATTTTCACCTGTGACAAGTCACAAAAATTACTACGCACTTTGCTAACAAGGCATGGCTGTAACTAAGGAATGTCAAACTTTATGCCTGGGTTCCCTTTCCACCTGCCTCAACCCCCACTTTCTTTTCATGGCCCTTCTTCATTATGCAAAAATAGGGGAACAATTCTCATTACTTTAGGGACATGCCATGCACATCCACAGTTTTTCCTCTTCTTCTGTGCCTTTTGCTGTCCCCACCAGTACAGAGTGCCATTCCAAGCAGTAGTCATCTTTGGGAAATGGGAGAGAGAGTTATTAAGGTGATTCTCCATGTCCTACCAGATGGAAGCCAGAGGAACCCATTATGACAGAACACAAAGGAAAGTATATGCTATTAACGAAACGTAAGGACACATATTCAAGTAATCATTAATAGGATTGTAGAAAATAGTAATGGGAGAGCCAGTGTAGTGAATTGAGAAGTCAACTATGGAAGAACAGAATTAGAATCCCCACTTGTCTACAGAAACACACCGAGTAATCTTGGGCAGGCTGACAGTCTCAGAAGAAGACAATGCAAACAATTCTTGCCATGAACACCCTATTTGCATTAAAGTCACAATAATTTGGAATCAGCTTGGAGGTGCACACAACAACAAATATGAAATGGGCACTGTTAATACCTTGGCTAGGTTGATAAATAATTTCAACCCTTTTCCCCAAATAATTTTAATAATAATACAAACTACAGCACATTCCAAATTTTTCAGATGTTCAGGCTTAGCAAAGTTAACTAGTGGGCTGAAGCGGGATTTGAACAGTCACCGATAAGTTTGTAGTTCACCTTTTCTTACACAATGCTTCATTTTATCTGTGTGCTTCAATATCTATTCTGAATATATTATAATGGTGTAAAAAAATTAGCAAGTTGATGAACGCTGACCCAAATGACACTGCTGGTAGCATAGTTATTGATATTCAGAAAACCAGGAACATTCCAGGAAATGAACACAATGTTTGAATATGGCTTCCACGTAATTTGTGGGAGATAGAGGAACTGTATAAATGATGAGAAAGGTTTCCTTTTAGAAATTCCTTTTAGAAGACGAAAAGTGCCAGGAGATGCAAAATTTAATCTCGGGAATGCAAATCAAAACCATCCCTAGGTGGGGATAGAGCATTGTTCTCCATTTCCTCCCTCAGGTAACTTGCCTGTCTCTCTGCTGTAGCTGACACAGTTTCACCTTGAATTAGCAAAATCTGGAGTTGGCTCTTTCTGCCTTAAGTGCAGACAAGTACTTTGTTTAGAAAGGTGATGCATTTTAAGAAAAGGTTTATTAAATTCTACTGATTAGCACTTTTTATTTGTAAAATTCAGTATTATGTTTCAGTTTAGGGTGTCTTTATTGCACTCCAGACCAGGAAGAGCCCTCTGACTTTAAACACCACACAGTTGAGTAGAAATATAATCCGTTTATTGAAGATAATTAAAAAGCAGTAAAAGTAAAAAAGCACTTTAAAGATATAGGTGAATCCAATTAGGTAGGAAGATAAGCCGGAACAAAATAGTCCAAGGAATTAATCCATCAAAGTCCATGAAAAACAAAGGCAGAAACTTCTATAATGAAATTCAAAACACCGGAGACATGAATCCATAGCACTTAAGCACATAATCATAAAGTCCAAGAATCAAAAACATGAATCAAAGGCACCTAGAACATGAATCTTTCCAAAGCGAGGCTTACAAGAAAAGGGATGAGATCTTGACTTCATTCCAAATGATGCTTCATCTGACTACAGATCCTGTACTTGGGACTTTTATGTCCTCGTTAAGCTATGTCCCAAGCAGCCAGAAATTGGATTCGCTTTAGCTTCGAGTCACTTATCTTTCTCTCTCTGAGCCTGGCAGAACGCCGAAGCCACTGGTTGGCACTTTTGACTAATCTCCTCCCGTCTATCTATTTGCTCATTAATTTCTGCAGCTGGGCCAGGTGCCGAGCTGTTTTCAAGCTTCAAATCATGGGAATTCTCTGGTAGCAATTCAGGGAGCACACCATCATCCCCACACCCTTCAGGACATTCTCATGAGAAACTACACTTTGAACAGGGATCTCCTGGTCATTCTCTGCATCTATATCATTGACCAGACCATTGCCATCTTGAAATTCTCTGGTAGCAACTCAGAGAGCACACCATCATCCCCACACCCTTCAGGGACATTCTCATGAGAAAATACACTTTGAACAGGGATCAAATTGGTTTCGCTTTAGCCTTGAATCTTTTGTTCTCTGAGCCTGGCAGAATGCCGGGCTCAGATCTTTGAACAGGGATCTCCTGGTCATTCTCTACATTAATACAATTACCTTCATGAACCACATTGTCATCAAATCCAAAGCAACCTGATCCTTAAACACAATCACAAGCTGAGCTCCAACAGTCTTGTACAATTGCCAAGTGTTCAACTTTCCTATGTGGCTGAGTTTGGGCAGCAGTTTTCATCAACAAAGAGTTTCATATCATGTAGATCAGTGGTTCTCAACCTGTGGGCCATGGGTCATCAGTGGGCCACGAGAATGAAAATCTAGTATGCGAACTTCCTTCCTCTTTATTTATTTTATTTTCGCTCCTTTCTGCAGAGCTAACCAGCCCTGCCCCTTTTGGTACTAATGTTGGAGAGTAATCCCTGGTCAAAGCAATCCCCAGTCAAGTGGTCTCTGTTCAAGTGGTCCCTGGTCAAAGTGGACCCTGGTTGAAATGGGCCCTGGTCAAGTGGGACCTGGTCAAAAAAAGGTTGGGAACCACTGATGTAGATAAACACCCTCACCTCTGAATCACTGTAGAGCAAGCCCCAGTGAAAAATACTGGAGCAGTCAATGTTCTCTTTCTGTCTGGTCAATTGGAAAATCCCCCAGATGTATTGAAATACATCTCTCATCATCCCCAGCCGATTCCTCTCCCAGCTGATCCCATGGGGAAGCGATGATTAGGTCGTTCCTCCCACCCCCCTCCATTTCATATAATGGCAACATGGGAAGCCTTCTGTGTTGCCGCAGCAGCTGCATGCATCGGCTCAGCCCCTTTCACCCACAGAGTCTAGCTGGCATCATTTGATGGGAGACGACAGGTCTGTGGGTGACCTGAGCTAAATTGGCACATGGCACTGAATGTAGCCCTTTGTGATGAGGTTGCTAGCTGCCCCCTGGACAAGCAGCTATGAACTATGTGGCAACCATGGCAAAGCTGTCAGCAGCAGAGAGTCTGCTGCAAGTTTGCTGGGGTAACATCCTGTTTCAGTGCTACTGAAGCTTGAGAGAAGAGGGAAAGACCTATTTTGGCTTAGATGAGATGCCGTGAAGACTGGGACTGTTTCTCCAAATGCCTTCTGAAGGATTTGGAGAAAATGAATGGGTGATTCTGCAGCTGCCACCTTAGAGGGTCCCTGCTATACATCTCCAAGGCTTTTCCACCCTTCAGTACTGACTTCTCTTCCTCTTCATAATCATCACTAAGGTGTTGATTATGCCAAGGTGTGAGAGAGAATTATTTCAAAACACTTCCTAAATATTGAAAAAAATTGCAGGTGATTTCTCATCCAAATATAAACCCAGGCCAAGCTGCTTAGCTTCTGAAGCCTGAGATTAGATGTATTTGTAGTAGCAAGATGGTCCTTTACCACTAAACAATAGTACCATCCTCTTCCATCACTGGAGACTTATTCATAGGCATAACTGTGTTTTCTCAAGATGTAATTTTCCAGCAACAGCAGTAGGAGTGACCGAGTGGCAATGCATAACTTTCAAATATATAGATGCTGCTGATTTAATCTGCCATTGCTCTATGTGCCTAGTTTCTTAATTCTAAGTGCATGGAAATGGTATTATGCCGGGGTCATGAAGCTGTATTTTGGAGAGAAATGTCAATGCTTGGTAGTAGACTGCCCACAAGAACAGCCCTTACTTCACACCACTGAAATGGTTCAACATGGACAAGGTTCACAAATCCTGGCGTCAGACCCCATCACATGTATTTTCACCTGTTTTCTCCACTTTCATAGCACTTCCTGAGTTTATGAGGGGTTGCTGATAAGTCTTTGGCTTTACATAGAAAGAAATGAGATAGGAAGATGAAACTTTAATTTAACTCTTCACTGATAGCAACACACTTCTTACATTGGTATTCCAAGTTCTGTAAGCCTTGCAAAAAGAACGATTTCGGTTGTGTCTCAAACCAGTCATCCTTAGCAGCCATGGCATCAGAAATGATGTGAAATTTGGTGCCCTTGAGGTGTTTCTTCAGGTTTGGAAACAGATGATAGTTGGAGGGAGCTAGATCCAGTGAATAAAGTGGATGGTCAACCAGTTGGAAGCCTAGCTCCACCAGTTTTGTCATGGTCGCTTGTGTAGTGTGAGCGGAGGAGCTGTCTCGCAGGAACAAGTTTCCTTTGGACAGCTTGCCATGACTTTTGGCCTTCGGAACTACCTTCAATTGGTCCAAAAGTTCAATGTAATACTTTGCATTGATGGTGGAACCATTTTGAAGATAGCCCACTAGCAGCACACCCTCCTTATCCCAGAACACAGATGCCATCACCTTAGTGGCTGATTTTTGCACCCTGAATTTCTTTGGATGAGGAGAACCACTGTGCCTCCACTCTTTTGACTACTCCTTGGTTTCAGGGTCATACAAATAAATCCAGGTCTCATCCATAGGGATCAGCCAATACAGGAAGTTCTTATCAGTCCAGAAACACTGACAAATGGACCGGGACGGTTTCACTCACATGCTTTTCTAATCTGTTGTCAAACATTTGGGGACCCACTTTGCAGAGAGCTTCTTCATGTTCAAATGTTCATGGATAATGACACGAACACGTTCACGAGAAATCCCTATGATGTCTGCTATTCCTTTAGCTAAAATTCATCGATTCTCCAATATGGGGTTGTGCACAACATCAACGATCTCCGGAACAAAAACCACTCTCGGTCATCCAGGATGTTCCTCATCATTGGTGCTGAAGTGGCCGATTTTAAATTTGGCAACCCAGTTCTTAACTGTAGAATATGAAGGGCATTGATCCCCAATGTCTGCGACATATCACCATGAATATCCTTCACAGACTTTCCCTGCGGAAACAAGAAATTTATCCCTCCTCTGTGAATATTGCCTTAGACTCCGTCATTTTGTTTTCCCGCATGTCTAGATCACTGTTGCCATAAGCTACAAACACAGAAAGGTGTTCAGTCTCAGATACTGTTGTACTCCAGACTAGGAAAAACCCTCTGACTTTAAACACCACACAGTTGAGTAGAAATGCAATCCATTTATTGAAGATAATTAAAAAGTAGTAAAAGCAGTTTAAAGGAATAGGTAAATCCAATTAGGTAGGAAGATAAGCTGGAACAAAATAGTCCAAGGAATTAGTCCATCAAAGTCTATGAAAAATAAAGCTAGAAACTTCTATAGTAAAATCCAAAGACATGAATCCATAGCACTTAAGCACATAATCATGAAGTCCAAGAATCAAAAACATGAATCAAAGCACTTAGAACATGAATCTTTCCAAAGCGAGGCTTACAAGGAACAGGGATGAGATCTTGACTTCATTCCAAATGATGCTTCATCTGACTACAGATCCTGTACTTGGGACTTTTATGTTCTCGTTAAGCTATGTCCCAAGCAGCCAGAAATTGGATTCGCTTTAGCCTTGAATCTCTTATCTTTCATTCTCTAGGCCTGGCAGAATGCTGGAGCCATTGATCTGCTTGCCTGTTTTGACTAATCACAATATTGAATAATTGACTAATCACAACCCGTCTATTTGCTCATTAATTTCTGCAGCTAGGCCAGGTGCCGAGCTGTTCTCAAGCTTCAAATCGTGGGAATTCTCTGGTAGCAACTCAGAGAGCACACAATCATCCCCACACCCTTCAGGGACATTCTCATGAAAAAAACACTTTGAACAGGGATCAAATTGGTTTCACTTTAGCCTTGAATCTTTCGTTCTCAAGCTTCAAATCATGGGAATTCTCTGGTAGCAACTCAGAGAGCACACCATCATCCCCACACCCTTCAGGGACATTCTCATGAGAAAATACACTTTGAACAGGGATCAAATTGGTTTCGCTTTAGCCTTGAATCTTTTGTTCTCTGAGCCTGGCAGAATGCCGGGCTCAGATCTTTGAACAGGGATCTCCTGGTCATTCTCTACATTAATACAATTACCTTCATGAACCACATTGTCATCACTCCCCAAATCCAAAGCAAACTGATCCTTAAACACAATCACAAGCTGAGCTCCAACAGTCTTGTACAATTGCCAAGTGTTTAACTTCTGCCCAAACTCTGTGGCTGAGTTTGGGCAGCAGTTTTCATCAGCAGTTTCCTATCATGGAGATCAGTGGTTCTCAACCTGTGGGCTGTGGCCCATCAGTGGGCCATGAGAATGAAAATCCAGTGCGTGAACCTCCTTCCTCTTTATTATTTATTTATTTATTTAATTTTCACTTCTTTCTGCAGAGCTAACCAGCCCTGCCCCTTTTGGTACTAATGTTGGAGAGTAGTCCCTGGTCAAAGCAACCGCCAGTCAAGTGATCCCTGTTAAAGTGGTCCTGGTCAAAGTGGACCCTGGTCAAAATGGGCCCTGGTTAAAATGGCTTTCATGTGATGTAAAATTTTTTACCATAGAAACAAAACAAGAACACAAAGCCAAAGACTTATCAGCAGCCCCTCGTAGAAGACAATCTCTGTCTTCTCCCACCCCCACTTCCTCATTCCATTTCCTGGAACTTCTGAGTCACTTCTCTGATGGGGAAGTCCCCCAAGTCATGGGATGGGCTCCATCATATCTCATCATCTTTCTGTCTTTAAACCATTTATTTTATTTATTTATCGTGTCATCCGCAACCAGAACATTGTATTACATTTCTAACAGAACAAAACAAACAAACATTTAAAAAAACACAAATTTTGCAAACTTGGTAGCTGATTAAATGTCCTTTGACCAGTATCTGGCCACTTGGAGTGCCTCTGGTGTTGCCGCAAGAAGGTCCTCCATCGTGCATGTGGCAGGGCTCAGGTTGCATTGCAGCAGGTGGTCAGTGGTTTGCTCTTCTCCACACTCGCATGTCGTGGATTCAACTTTGTAGCCCCATTTCTTAAGATTGGCTCTGCATCTCATGGTGCCAGAGCGCAGTCTGTTCAGCGCCTTCCAAGTCGCCCAGTCTTCTGTGTGCCCAGGGGGAGTCTCTCATCTGGTATCACCCACGGATTGAGGTGCTGGGTTTGAGCCTGCCACTTTTGAACTCTCGCTTGCTGAGGTGTTCCAGCGAGTGTCTCTGTAGATCTAAGAAAACTATTTCTTGATTTAAGTCGTTGACGTGCTGGCTGATACCCAAACAAGGGATGAGCTGGAGATGTCTCTGCCTTGGTCCTTTCACTATTGGCTGCTACTTCCTGGCGGATGCCAAGCAGTGTAATTTCTCCAGTGGTGTAGGGCGCAGACACCGTGATAATGCGGCATGTCTCATTAAGAGCCACATCCACTGTTTTAGTGTGGTGAGATGTGTTCCACACTGGGCATGCATACTCAGCAGCAGAGTAGCATAGCGCAAGGGCAGATGTCTTCACTGTATCTGGTTGTGATCCTCAGGTTGTGCCAGTCAGCTTTCGTATGATATTGTTTCTAGCGCCCACTTTTTGCTTGATGTTCAGGCAGTGCTTCTTGTAGGTCAGAGCACGGTCCAGAGTGACTCCCGGGTATTTGGGTGCGCTGCAATGCTCCAGTGGGATTCCTTCCCAGGTAATCCTCAGAGCTCGGGATGCTTGTCTGTTCTTAAGGTGAAAGGCACATGTCTGTGTTTTAGATGGATTAGGGATCAGTTGGTTTCCCCTGTAATAGGCAGTTAGAGCACCTAGAGCTTCGGAGAGCTTCTGTTCAACCATCTCAAAGCTCCCTGCTTGAGCGGTAAGATCATCAGCATAGATGAAACTCTCTGTCCCTTCTGGCAGTGGCTGGTCATTTGTGTAGATGGAGCAATGTAGATGTAACCCTGAATAATCCATGATACCAGAAACAGCTGAACATCAAAGGTAAATTCTATGCGAGTTCAAGTTTTTCTATCCAGGTAGGCTCACCCTCTTGTTTTCCCACTCCTGTTCTGCAAGATATGGTAATCAGTTAAAGTCGACTAGTTCACTCTACTTCCTCCTCATTTCCCATTTTGCTTCTCTTTCTCTTTCAGCTGTCATGCATGATGATACCCTGCTCTGTTTTTTAGTGGCTAACCCAGCACAGGTACTCCTATAAGAAGAGCCCTAGTAGCATAAATATGAACACTGCCATGGTTACCAAAGAACATTCAGGTAGGCACCATATGGTCTAATCTTTAATTCTTGTTACCACACATAAAACAACATGGAGAGACTTAATTAAATTAAAAACCACTTTACGCCAGTTCCTTGCTTGAATAAATTCAAACGCATTCATTTTACTATTGCTAAGGATTCAATATTTCAACCTGGTTTCAGCTAAATTCTTTATATCGAGTTGCAATTAAATACGTGGCTCATTTGTGCATCACCGAGGAAGTGCCACAGCACCATGAATTCTGGGTGCCTAGGAAATATAATTAATGTGGAGCTGAATATCATTGATAAATGGAGGTTACTTATCAGTGTTCAGCATATAGGGAAATATGAAAGCGAATGGTGTAATTTGTCTGAAGCAATTAGTTGTCTAAATTAAAGATAAGGGATTAAGGATGAAGCCTTTAAAGCCTCAAATACAGAGAAATAACAAATTACAATTGCAAAAGTACAAACATGACTCTTTCAAGTTGGCCAAGCTTTGTGAAGTGATGGATGTCTTTGTACTTTTCATGGACAAACACAGAAAAGCTGTGTACTCTGCCGATGCCAAAGTGTGATACAAAGAATTGCTCTGAAAGGTCATTGATGCCATGCATGAGAATTGCTTCCAGTCTGTTTCTCCAGTGTCTTTGCTTTACGGTAAGCAACATCACCCTGGAGACAGATCTTCAACAACCGGTGTAAGTTCTGTCACAGCGAAATGGTTCAAAATATCTGACATTAATATTTTGAATAAAGATGACATAGGATTTGTCAAATTTTGAATTTAGGATCAAAATTGTAGTTTGATGTACCATAACCTATAATCCAAGGAGGTCTTATATTTGCCAATTTCTCTAATTCCACATGACAATAAATTTACAGCATCTCCTATTTTTGAGGCATGGTAGGCTGAATCTGTAGATGCATAACCTGCAGATAGAGAGAATCAATTATGTTTGCTTTTCAATTCTTCTTCACAGTGTAGAGCAGGCATAACACACTCATTCCTCTAAAAAGAGCTAATGAAAGGAAACCAGGACCAGTGATTATAATGATCCAATACTGTATACAGTTTTAAATAAAAGCCTTCCTTTTAACATTGTTTTCCAGAAATTGGTTATGGCCACATTACCACATCATTGAAATTGATGACATTGTATAGTCCTGTTATTGCATGATTTTTTTTCATGTCAGGAGCTACTTGAGAAACTGCAAGTTGCTTCTGGTGTGAGAGAATTGACCATCTGCAAGGATGTTGCCCAGGGGACTCCCAGATATTTTACCATCCTTGTGGGAGGCTTCTCTCATGTCCTCGCATGGGAAGCTAGAGGTGTTCCAGTGAGTGTCTTTGTAGATCTTCAAAAACTATTTCTGATTTAAGTCGTTGACGTGCTGGCTGATACCCAAACAGGGGATGAGCTGGAGATGTCTCTGCCTTGGTCCTTTCACTATTGGCTGCTACTTCCCGGCGGATGTCAGGTGGTGCAATACCGGCTAAACAGTGTGATTTCTCCAGTGGTGTAGGGCGCAGACACTCTGTGATAATGCAGCATGTCTCATTAAGAGCCACATCCACTGTTTTAGTGTGGTGAGATGTGTTCCACACTGGGCATGCATACTCAGCAGCAGAGTAGCATAGCGCAAGGGCAGATGTCTTCACTGTGTCTGGTTGTGATCCCCAGGTTGTGCCAGTAAGCTTTCGTATGATATTGTTTCTAACACCCACTTTTTGTTTGATGTTCAGGCAGTGCTTCTTGTAGGTCAGGGCACGGTCCAGTGTGACTCCCAGGTATTTGGGTGCGCTGCAATGCTCCAGTGGGATTCCTTCCCAGGTAATCCTCAGAGCTTGGGATGCTTGTCTGTTCTTAAGGTGAAAAGCACATGTCTGTGTTTTAGATGGATTAGGGATCAGCTGGTTTTCCCTGTAATAGGCAGTAAGAGCACCTAGAGCTTCGGAGAGCTTCTGTTCAACCATCTCAAAGCTCCCTGCTTGAGCAGTAATGGCACGATCATCAGCATAGATGAAGCTCTCTGTCCCTTCTGGCAGTGGCTGGTCATTTGTGTAGATGTTGAACATGGATGGGGCAAGCACGCTTCCCTGAGACAGGCCGTTCTTCTGTTTCCGCCATCTGCTTCTCTGGCCCTGGAACTCAACAAAAAAGCTCCTGTTTTGTAGCAGGTTTCCTATGAGGCGGGTGAGGTGGTAGTCCTTTGAACTATGTGATAGAGACCATCATCTACTGTACCGGTTCACCACCTCTGTGTTATAAAGTCCTATATGAATCATTGTCTTAAACATTTCATTAATATTTGTGGAGGAAAATTCTCCATAGTCTACCTCCTTCCCCCAATATTTTCTGGGGGTGGAGGGAGGTGGGGAGAGGCTTTGGGGACAAAATGGAAAAACTCACCTTTGCCTCCCTGGTTTACCCTCCACTCCTTCACATCTATATTAGTCTGGCCATGTCTGATGTTCTAGAAGCATCCTCTCTTCACACTAAATGTGAACAATCTGCCCAACAATCATATGTAGGCTCCAAAATATTTTGCAAATTCTGCCCACTTTGGTTCTTAGATTATCAAAGTGGATACTTCACATTATCTGTTTTGAACTGGATTATATATGTCTGTATTGCCATAAAATTCAATTCAAAGCAGATCATTTGGATTTTATATGGCAGTGTAGAAGGGGCCTGACGGAGCAGTAAGGCTGTTTAAAATTGGCAGCACCTAGAGGAATGTATTGTCAAAGGCTTTCATGGCTGGAATCACTGTAGGGCTGTATGGCCATGTTCTAGAAGCATCCTCTCCTGACATTTTGCCTGCATCTGTGGCAAGCATCCTCAAAGGTTGTGAGGTTTGTTGGAAACTAGAACAAATGGGTTTATATATCTGTGGAAGGTCGGGGATGGGAGAAAGAACTCTTGCCTGTTGCAGCTAGATGTGAATCTTTCAGTTAGCCATCTTGATTAGCATTTGATGGCCTGACAGTTTTTAGGTGTGCCTTGTTACTGCCTGGGGGGAATCCTTTGTTGAGAGGTGATGAGGTGTTCCTGATTGTTTCCTGTCTGGAGTTCCCCTGTGTTTGAGTTTTGTTTTTTTATTTACTGTTATAATTTTACTGTTCTTTTGAGTACAGGTAGTCATTTTTTGGTCATTTTCATGGTTTCTTCCTTTCTGTTGAAATTGTCCACATGCTTGTGGATTTCAATGGCTTCTCTGTGTAGTCTGACATGGTGGTTGTTAGAGTAGTCCAGCATTTCTGTGTTCTCAAATAATATGCGGTGTCCAGGTTGGTTCATCAGGTACTAATGTTTTCTCTGGTTGAAGTAGTCTGCAGTGCCTTTCAGGTTCCTTGAAATTTTACTAGTTTCCAACAAACCTCACAACCTCTGAGAATGCTTGCTACAGATGCAGGTGAAACATCAGGAAAGAATTATTGAACATGGCCATACAGCCCAAACTTTATGGCCAACTCACTCCAACAAGATCAAATGTGAAAACAGCTCACTCATTTACATATTCCACTATGAGTCCTCAAGGATCTGTAGGTGCCTGTGTGAGTCAGTCCTAAGAAAGAACTTGTTGGTAGCTATATCTTCTGAATGATTTCTTCTCCATCCCATTTCACTTACCTCTTTACCCCTGAGAATGGTAAAGGAGAATCCTCTGCATCTCTTTCAGGTGACGGCAATTTTACAGTTCCCTGGGCACTACTCTAGGGACACAGCTAGGAGTTAATTATCCAGTCCAGGGGGGAAAGAGGTTAATGGAGTGGAACACAGCAGAGGAACGTGGCCTTTGTCAACTCATATCTACATTCCAATTTCTATCAGCTGGTGTCCTTGGAAAATGTATTCAAATCCGTTTGCACAACGTTTAGTTGATCCTGCATCTAGATACTACAGTTATCTTCACAGACATCTATATATCTATATCTATATATCTCTATATATAAAATAAAAGTGAATGTTTGTATGTATGAACGTATGCGGAGGGTGGAAGTGTATGTGGTAGCTTTCTGATTGACTCTCACTCTCACAGGCCACAGAGACTTGCACAAGCAACGGACCTGGACCAAACTTGGCACACATAACCCCCATGATCCTCTGTATGTCCTGGTGAGGTATGGGGGAGGACAGACAAAGGATGGTGGATTTTGTAGTACTTTCAACCCCTTCGGCTCCCACAGACCACCGTGGCCCCCAACAAAGACGATAATGACCAAACCTGGCACACAGAGCCCCCATGACCCAATCTACTTCCTGCTGCGGTTTGGAGGAGGGCGGACCATGGATAATGGGACTTCAAGAACCTCCACTCACTTCCCAAGACCGTTGCAACCCTTATCTGATGACTGATCAAGACCAAACTTGGCACACATAACCCCCATGACCCCCTTTAGTTCCTTGTGCTTATGTGAGACTGCTGTGAGTTCCCCCCTTGGGGGGAGAAGGGTGGGGTAAAAGTGTATGAAATAAATAAATAAATAAATAAATAAATAAATAAATAAATTATAATGATCGAGAAAGAGAATCGAGAATAAAACTATAAGAGTAAGATGAGGTCAGATTTTTATTATTTGGGTGTTTTGATGCATGGGTGCTTTGCAACCAGGAATGCAGAATACCTTTTAACGCACAGGCGGATCACATCTTGCCATATCGCTTCTGGTTGCTTTGGCTGATTTTCATTATGCTTTTTTTTTTGTTTTTTAAGGCAGGTTTGTCACTCTGGGATGGGAGACATAAACGGCTATACTGATGACCAGTTCTATAAGGATTTGGCCAGTGTGGGACAAAAAAGTCACCTGAAGATTAGCACAATTCTTTTACTATTGGTGTTTGTGAGGGCTTCAAGGGCCTTCAGGAACTATACCTTGGGTCCCAAGGGTGCATTTTACCCATGTTTACCTTAAGATATCGCCTATTATACTTATGAAAAAGATCCTAGTCATACTGTCTCAACAGTGAACAGAAAAACATTACTTGGTGATAAGGAACAGTAACTCTCTAAGTAAGATGTTTCTAAGACAGTTCTTTTACTGTTCATGTGCTTCTTGTTATACACCTCTCACAGCACATATTGAAAAATAGTATTTAAAATAAAGATTATAGCTTTGACTGGCCTACTATTAATTAATTATGGTTTTCAAGAGTAACCCTGTGTGCACTCTGATAGGCTACATTTCTATATTATCCTCTAGATGACAGTGAATAGCAATTCTCCTTCATCCAAATTAAAGGCACAGCCTATTAAACTCAGGCCCCTTTTGCCTGTACGAATAGCGTGCCCTGATTAATCAGCTACAGAGCAAGAGTAAACACTTGGCTTCACTTAATTAAAAATTAAATTCCTCTAGAGGGATTATTACAGCCGGGAGCTGCTACATGCTTCTGCTAAATATGGGATGCTTTCAGGACACAGTCTGTGTTAGGACATAGGGAGGGCTGTATCTATACAAAGAAAAAAATGTTCAGACATTCAATTAAGTCTCTACACATGTTCATTCTCCTTAGGGAAGGTGTGTGAACAGAAAACCAAGGGGATCATAACCATTTTGGGGGTCGGTGATATCCATATTTGCTGTTTCATAACTGGATAATGAACTGGAGATTGAGATATACTTTGAAAGCTTACCTAAGGAAACTTTAGTCACTACCCCAAATCTGAGAGTTTACTGTTGATTGTTGTCTGCTCTGCTTAAGACAAGTTACCTTTTGCAAGATTTACACCTCCATATACAACATGAACTCTACAAAATTAGCCATTTTAGAATAAGTCAAATGCTTCCAGCAGCTTTTCACTAACTTACATTTTCTCCTTTGGCTAATGAGTTTAAAAAGTACTCTTGTTTAAATCTACTTTTTGGTACCAACTATTGTTACGACTGTTGTTTCCCTTCAAGTCATTTCAAACCCGTAACTATCCTATTGCACCGCTTTCATGGCAACATGTGTTCAGAGACGGATTTCCTTTCTCTTAGGCAGATTTATTTATTTATTTACTGCATTTATATTCCATCCTTCTCACCCTGCAGGGGACTCAGGATGGATCACAATGCACATATACATGGCAAGCATTCAATGCCATAGACAGACACACAACATATATAGACAAAGACACAGAAGCTATTTAACTTTCCAGCTTCACGAGGGTATGCTTTTTTAATTCTAGCCACCTGGGGAGCTCTTGCTTCAACATCCATCTTGTGACACCGAGGGAGTACTTCCTCATTCTTTGGCATGCTGCTGGAGATTTTTATGGCATCGTAAATTAGTTAAATTAGCCTCCCCGCATAAGTGGTACCTAAATTTCCTACTTGACAGATGCAACTGTCTTTCAGGCTGCAAAGGTCAACAGCAAGCTAGACAAATGGCTGGAAGCTCAACTTCAACCCGGACTGGCTTCAAATTTATGACCTCAGTGGTGATTTTAATGCAGCTGACTCCCAACCAGCTGCACCACAACCTGGTCCTGAGGTTACTCAGGTCACTTCAACACTGCCATATAAAATCCAGATTATTTGCTTTGACCTGGATTATATGAGTCTACACTGCCATATAATCCAGTTCAAAGGAGATAATCTGGATTTTATATGGCCATGTAGAAAGGGCGTCAGTGGATTTCCATGGATAAACAGGGATTCATACCCTTTTCTCAAAGAGATCTGGCAGAACTCCAACTACCACACAATACTGGCCGGGGCTGCCTCAGATTAGAAGTTAAGGATTTCCCCATTAGTTACAGTGATGAAGATAGTGCCTGTTCCCAGTGAACAAGATTGAGAGATCCAATAGACTATTAAGGAAGCCTTAAAGTACCTGTTTGTTTTCATAAATAAAGAACTTTGTTGAACCTTTAAGCAATCTAAAGACTCTGTTTTAAGGAAATCCAAGGACCTTTAATCTGAGGCAGCCCCGGCGTCCCATTGGGCACACAGAATTTATGTCCTGTCTACAGTCTTATGCACAGGCCCAGCGTGCGATAGCACAGCCGGAGTGCTAGAAGGAAGGAAGGACTATGTAAGGGCAGGACTCAGGGGCTTAGTATAACCAGTTTGATCTTCAGCCTTGATATTTTAAGAGTCAAAGTAGTTAACTAGGGTGCTAGAGGAAAGAGATTCCCGATTGTTTTATTGTGTCTTCAGTGTCAAATCTGAAGTAATAAAAGTGGGGATTTGGATTTAATATCAGTCAGAAAGGCTGAGGTCAAAATTGCTCATTAAGGAGTGAATATTCAGTTGAATTATAAGTAAAGTAAAGGAACCATAAGTTTAAAGTAACTTAGACAAGAGACTGAGGAAAGAAACAGTATTTTAAAGAAATGAAATAACAAACATTTATTGAGAAAGTTTTTTGTTCTTGTGTAGATATAGAATAGTCTTAAAAAGAAAAAGAAAGAAAGGAAAGGAAAAAGAGAGAGAAGAGAAAAAAAAAAGATTGAAAGATAAAAGTAGGAGCAGATTGTCATATAACTCCTCTGTTGACTTCCTGAGTATCTTCCTGGTGGTTTTTCCTCTTCTTTCTTCTCATCTCCTTCTTCACTCTTGTTTTCTCTTCCCTTCATATTATTATCTGTCCATTTCTTTGTTTCAAGTTATTTATTACTTTTGTCCAGTCCATCTCTTTTATTGGGGTCCCTTTATTCTTTATTTTTTTTTTAGATATGTTAGTCTGTCCATATTTTTAATATCTATCATTTTTTCTATCCAGTCACTAATTTTTGGTATATCTTCTTTTTTCCACAATTTTGCATAGCATATTCTTGCTGCAGTGTTTAGTAGAAAAAGAATTTTAACAAACAAATATTGAAAATAACAAACATTGAGGTGGCAGAAGAGAAGCCATTCTTAAAGATTAATAGTAACCTTTTCATGTTTTCAGAAAAACAAAGAGTTAAGTGTAGGAACAACAAGAAGATATTGTGTAACTGTCCAGCTTACGTGAACCTGAGTATTCTTTAAATAAATATTTTTCTGTTCAGTTTAAATACTAGAACTGGTGTCTAATTATTAAGGAAAAATACACAGCCACACCATGCTACTCATTCAATCTCCACACAGCCCTGTTATACATTTGTTCATATATAATGGTGGCAGCACTACGTATTAATCGGGGTGTGTGTTTCACATATCTATGCATGCATTCACACACATCCACACACAGATTTAGAGGCAGTGAATGGCCTGCAGGCAACAATTCCCACTCTCCTGAAGCTTTCACAGAGTCTCTCCCAGATGGGTTACTTGAAGAAAGAATTTGATGGGAATGGAGGCATTCAACACAGTGGCACACTCTACATGCAGTCTGAAGTGCCATAGTCTATAATTTTTGCTGTTTTTATGTTCATCACCTCTTTTGTTATCATATATATAATGGCTTGAAGTGCCTCAAATTCATGCTGCTTGTGCTAACAGGCATTCAAATGGTAAGCAGTTCTAAACTTTATCATTAAGGTGTGTAGAATTCATCAACAAAATGCAGTTTTCGTGAGCTTCCCATGGCAAATTTCAATGATGGATTGGACTGGAAATTCTAGAGAACCTACTAATAGCTGCCTTGAGCTATGTCTGCAGTGTTTTCCAATGTTTATCCATAAAATGTGCCCTAAATAGGAGCTACAGTCCTTCTTAGTCTGTTTTCATTACTTTCCTCACTGAGTTTCACCGAACTGGGACAGATTCAGGACCTAACTTAGACATTACAAGAGCTATAAAGCTAATACTATTTGGTGTCTCTTCACTATTTCCTATAATACAGACAACATTCTAAACTGAGTTTGTTTTGTGTACCTTTTCCTTTCTTTTGCAGCTAATCATCAGCTGCTTTGGAAAAGGGTAAAGGGATACACACAATAGGGGAATGTATCATATGTTTGCTAATATTAATATAATGTATAGTACAATATAGTAATATTTAATACTGATATTGTACTATGCTAATAATAGAATATATTGTATGTATATACCTTGTAAGCTGCTCTGAGTCCCCTTCGGGGTGAGAAGGGTGGCATATAAATGTCGTAAATGAATAAATATATTGGGGATCTGTGGGATCTGTTGACATAGTTCATGCCACCATGGCCAAGAATCAAGGAAAATGAGAGTTGTCGAAGACTTCCATGACTTGAATCATTGGGTTGTTGTAGATTTTTCGGGCTATACGGCCATGTTTTAGAAGCATACTCTCCTGACGTTTCGCTCGCATCTATGGCAGGCATCCTCAGAGACCTCACAGCTTCTGAGGACGCCTGCCATAGATGCAGGCAAAACGTCAGGAGAGAATGCTTCTAGAACATGGCCATATAGTCCGAAAAAACTACAACAACCCAAAATGAGAGTAGTAGTCCACCAGCTGCTGGATCAGGTAGAGTTCTCCCATCCATGTATTGCATAAAGAGAATCTGGAGAGACTCACATTTCCTCTCTCTGCATGTTCATTCACATTGTATCATTTTGTGATTGGAGAAAAATCAGCAGGAGGTCTTTATGCTCACCATATGGAACAGTCACATTTAATATTAAGATTATGTGCATTATGTCAGTTACTCTGGCAAACTGTAGAGATTAGAGATCATCCTCTGCGGATAACTCAGACAAATATTCTCTGTTTGAAAAGACAAATAATGAATGTTGTGACACAGTACTCATCATTAAAAATCTGAGGGCTCATCTGCACTGACAACAAGAGCAGAAAGTCCCAGATTTTATTCCTGTTCTTTCCCATTTTACTTTAGAGACCTATATACATTTTGTTTATGGCAGGATAATTTGTGTCATCTCTTGGCATGATCAGAAACTTTTCGTAAAAGCTCCCCAGTTGAGTTTATTTTAATCTTCTATATAAATAAAAATGTAATGTTCGTTTGTGGGATTAACATAACTCAAAAACTACTGTATGAATTGACACCAAATTTGGACAGAATACACCTAACAACCCAATGAGTGACCATCACTCAAAAAATTGATTTTGTCATTTGGGAGTTGTAGTTGCTGGAATTTATAGTTCACCTACAATCAAAGGGCATTCTGAACTCCACTAACGATGGAATTGAACCAAACTTGGCACATAGGACTTCCAAGACAAACAGAAAGCAGTAGAAGGATTTGGTGGGCATTGACCTCGAGTTTTGGAGTTATAGTTTACCTGCACCCAGAGTGCACTGTGGATTCAAATAATAATGGATATGGACCAAACTCAGCACGAATACTCCATATGCCCAAATGTGAACATTGGTGGAGTTTAGGGAAAATAGACCTTGACATTTGGGAGTTGTAGTTGCTGGGATTTATAGTTCACTTACAATCAATGAGCATTATGAACTCTACCAATAATAGAACTGGGCCAAACTTCCCACACAGAACTCCCATGACCAACACAAAATACTGTGTTTTCTGATGGTCTTTGTCGACTCTTCTGACACCCCCTCATGACCCCCCCCCAGGGATCCCAACCCCCAGGTTGAGAAATGCTGCCTTAAGGCCATCCAGTCCAACTCCCTTCACCAGGGCAAGAAAACATAACCAAAGCCCTCCTGACAAAGAACCATCCAGCCATAGATATAGATATGATTTACACACACACACACACACACACGGCAGATATAGTATCATAGATTTGAAAAGGATCCCTAAAGAAGGACAATTATATGTTGCATGTTCCAGAATAGGCAAACCAGACACTCTCCACATCAACACTGACAAAGAAACAAGAAGAAATACTGTTTAGCTACAAGCATAAAGAAATTACATATATTAGAAACCAACACGTTCTTGTTACTTTATTTTCCAGATCACCAGACTGGGCCACAGCAACACGTGGCAGGAGATGGCTAGTCCTATATATAATTAGAAATAGCAAGAATAAAACCTTGAACTTTTCAATCAATATGAATGGGACCAATCTGACCACAAGAACAGGAGCGTAGGACTAGATAAAAAGGCATGCCAATTTAAGACTACGGTCTAACAGTTGCCCATAAGAAACCTCCAAGCAAAACATGGATGCTGCAGCACTCTCCTACTTGTGTCCTTCAGCATCTATTATTTAGGGACACACTGCCTCTGATCGTGGCTTACTGCTTAGAAGCCTTGATTAAGTCTAAAGTCTGATCAATTTATGTTAAGCCGACAAGGTGTTAGCCAGAAGGTCTATAGTTTATATAGGACAAAAATCTTTCCTGCTGATCTGATCTGCTGATGGTTGTAGAAATTTACAAAGATCATGCATTATCTATTTTGAGTTCATAAGAGAAGAATTATGCTGAACTTCAAGACAACCAGGACTGTGGGGCCTGAGTTGCTGTGCCAGCTCAGCCAGGCATCTCTGTAAAACAAATGTGATGCCCAAGGCTTTGCTAAGAATTATTGAAGGCTTTCACAGTGGCTAACCACAGTGTGGAGTCATTGTCCAGCCTGGAGGGTTGCTGGACACACGCTAGGGCTCTTACTTGGCTGAATCAATTATGTTTTGGATTCTAACACAACTGTTTACAAATGATTAACATGATGTCATTATGATTGTTGGAGTAAAGCATGTTGAAAAATAGCGGCTAGAGTCTTTCCCTGACAGTGGCTGAATCCACACCTGCAAAATAATTTATCCTTATCTGGATTGAAATCCTGTCTGGATTCATGATGTTCTTTCAAGTTTGATGCAAAGGTGTTCTTTTTTACAGTTCTGAGGGCTTCAATCTCTCTTTAAAAACACTTTTTATGTTGCAATTTCTAGGAAAAAGCAATCTTTTTTGCGACATGTATCCTATGACGGCATCAGGATTTGGGTAGAAGGGGGATAGGATGCTTAGAGGGCAGGACAAGCTAGTGGATGGTTACCTTGGAATCCTTAAGTGTGATGTTGCCCTTTTTATGGTCAGTATATGCTTGTGAATATTCACAGATCAAATATCTGGGCCAATGGTGCAAGGGAAATGGGAAGGGGTTGCTTGTCACTGCTCCTATGGTAATAGTTTATCAGTGGATCTGGGCTTAATCAGGGCTGTATGATCCCGAGTTCAAATGCTCATTGAGTTCAATAAAATGTAGCACTGTTTCCCTCCAGTGAGCAGGGTCCTTCAGATATTTCTAGACCGTGGGGTGCTATGAACAGAAAACAAGAAGGAACAATGGGCCGAACATAAGTTACCTCCAAAGCAAAGAACATGATGATAATAATAATAATAATGATGATCTTTATTTATACCCCACCACTATCTCCCCGATGGGGACTTGGAGCAGTTTACATGGGGCCAAGCCCGGACAACATATTACAGCAATAAAATCAAAACATAAACAACAAACAATGACAACATCATCAAAGTACATTAATAATAATAATAAGAAAAAAGTAGTCTTAAAATAACATTCTAATAAACACAATCATGATAACAATAACGATAACAATGGGCGGGTCACATGTACAGGATAAAACAATATAAAAACTGTGATGAAATAAAAAAGGAGCAAGACATTTATGGGGATTTATGAGGTTGAACTTCCCATTTGGGGGACGTGAACTCCAGTAACAGAAAAGCTTTGAGGGGAGCAATAGTGTCATGTTGTGCACCTACTCATCAAAGGCGCAGCGGAAGAGCCAGGTTTTAAGGTTCTTTTTAAATGTTTCTAGTAAAGGGGCTTTCCTGATCTCTCCAGGTACAGAGTTCCAAAGTCGGGGAGACACTGAGGAGAAGGGTCTCTCCCTTGTACCCACAAGACGGGCTTGTGAGATTGGTAAAGGTGACAGGAGATGATTGAAGGTTGGTACATGGAGAGAGATGCGGTCACAAAAGTAGGCAGGTCCCAAACCATTTAGGGTTTTATAGGTGATGACCTGTACCTTGGATTGGGACCGGAAAATAAATGGCAGCCCTAATGACGCACCTTCCTCTTGACACATTTCTTCCCTTCTCACTCCATTTGTGCCTCTTCAAATTCCACAGCACTGCTGGTCACAGTTGATCTCCGCTTAGAGCATTCAAGGGCCTGGGCTTCTCAGTTCTCAGTGTCTATGCCACAGTTTTTAAAGTTAGCTTTGAGCCCATCTTTAAATCTCTTTTTCTGTTCACCAACATTCCATTTTCTGTTCTTGGTTGGGAGTATAGTAACTGCTTTGGGAGACGGTGATCGGGCATTTGGACAATGTGGGCAGTCCAGCAAAGTTGATGACATAGGAGCGCCACTTCAATGGTAGTGGTCTTTGCTTCTTCCAGCATGCTGACATTTGTCAGCCTGTCTTCCCAAGAGATATGCAGGATTTTTTGGAGGCAACGCTGATGGAGTTGTTCCAGGAGTTCCATGTGATGTCTGTAGACCACATTTCACAGGTGTATAACAGGGTTGGGAGGACAATAGCTTTATAAACGAGCATGTTGGTATCCCTATGGATGTCTCGATCCTCAAACACTCTGCTTCATTCAGAAAAATGCTGCACTAGCAGAGCTCAGGCGGTGTTGTATTTCAGTGTCAATGTTGACTTTTGTGAAGAGGTGGCTGCCAAAGTAGTGGAAGTGGTCAACATTTTCTAACATTATACCATCAAGCTGTATTTCTGGCATTGTAGTCGGATTGGCTGGTGCTAGAAGTGCTAGAAGAGCACTTTTATTTTCTCAATGTTAAATTAGAGGCCGAGCTTCTTGTATGCTTCTGCAAAGGTGTTTAGAGTGGCTTGTAGGTCTTCTGAATGTGCATAGACTACTCTATCATTGGCATTTTGTAGTTCTATAACAGATGCTGTTGTAACCTTAGTTTTGGCTTTCAGTTTGCTGAAGTTAAATAGCTTGCCATCAGACCGATAGATTATTTCCAGGAGGGAATGCTTCTGGAACATGGCCATATAGCCCAGAAAACTCACAGAAACTCAGTGATTGCAGCCATGAGAGCCTTTGACAACACAGATGGTTTCCACTCTGGTGGGAAGCTTCCCATCAACAAGATGAAGCATCATAGCGATAAAAATGGAAAATAAGGTTGGGGCATATAGAAAGAGGACAATATATTCTGAAAGGACCAAGTCCCATCTGTTCTTGGAAGTTAATCAAATGTTAGATCTGTTTAATACTTGCATGGCAGAACACAAGGAATACTAGGTGCTATAGGTTATATTTCAGAGGAAAACAATGACACCTCTAATGATTCCATGTCTGAGAAAATGCTGTAAAATTCATGGAGTTTCCATACATTGGCAGGCATTTCCCATCTCCAAGCCAAAATCTGGACTCTGTGAATTTGTGGCAGAGTCCAGATCCTAACCCCACATTTAAGCCATTAGTCTATACACAGATGTGTTACACTTCTTTTAAAAATAGATGAAGAGGAGAGAGGATTAGAATGCAACACTTCCAAAGTTAGATGCTGACTTTAAGGTTTACTTATAAGGCTCTGTCCAACACACATGCCTTCATGATTTAAATGTGTAAAATGTGACAACACCAATGCTTTTGTTTATTTTCTCAAAGGCAACGCATGCAAGAGAGACAGACCGTAGCAATACTATTACACACCTTCCTGCACTCACCTTAGAGGCAATCAATATCAATTATTACCTTTGCAACTTGAACGAGGAGTGAAGGCCTGGAAAGCCGACCACAAAAGTTTATAAAGAGAGACAACCTCTTTTCGTGAAATCTCCCAGTTTTTAAAAAGGCAAATAAATATCAGGACAGGAGGAATAGAGGACTTGATGCTTTGTGTATTTATTTAAGAATTCTTGGGACTTCCTTGCTCCTAAGCACAGTTGGTGATGAAGCCTTGGGTTCATCATACTGTTGTTATACAATATTTGAAGTTTTTGAAACTATTTATAGATACCACATTTTTATTTCTGCCCCTTGTTATTGTGTACTATCTTAAAAAGGTATATTCAAGCCCTTTTCTGCCTCCCTCCTTCTAGAATGCATATGGAGTTCTCTTTCAGGTGGGAAATGCACAAGAGCTCCATGTTCCTTCAAAGCAAACCATGGCTATTTATGTAGTTTTAATAATGCTGTATCTATTTGGTTTGTGAACATCCTGCGGCTCCTCCATGATGACATGATGGCAACAGTCTTGGACAGCAATGGCTCCCAAAGTGATCCATTTAAGGTGGAATCAGGTGTCAAACAGAGATGTGTTATTGCTCTAACATTATTCTCCATCTTCATTGCTATGATACTTCATCTTGTTGATGGGAAGCTTCCCACCGGAGTGGAAATCATCTATCGGACAGATGGCAAGCTATTTAACCTCAGCAGACTGAAAGCCAAAACCAAGGTTACAACAACATTTGTTATAGAACTCCAGTATGCTGATGACTATGTCGTATGTGTGCATTCAGAAGAAGACCTACAAGCCACTCTAAAACCTTTACAGAAGCATACAGGAAGCTTGGCCTGTCATTAAACATCCAGAAGACCAAAGTGCTCTTCCAGCAGTCACTGGCCAATCCCTCTCCAATGCCAGAAATACAGCTTAATGGTGTAACATTAGAAAATGTTGACCATTTCCACTACCTTGGCAGCCACCTTTCCACAAAAGTCAACATTGACACGGAAATCCAACACCGCCTGAGCTCTGCGAGTGCAGCATTTTTCCGAATGACGCAGAGAGTGTTTGGGGACCGGGACATCCATAGGGATACCAAGGTGCTTGTTTATAAAGCTATTGTCCTCCCATCCCTGCTATATGCCTGCGAGACGTGGACAGTCTACAGACGTCACATGCAACTCCTGGAACGACCAGAGTCAGGGAAACACTGATGTAAACTGTTTCACCAGGGCTCAGTCAACCCTTTTTAGCTTCCTGGCTTGTCCTTATGGTAAGACAGTTCCAGTGACACTATCTGACAAGGAAGGTCAAATTATCTCCAAAGGCAAAATGAGGAAAAGTGAGAGTTCTGTGAATGTAAATATGGCAGCAAAAGAGTGATGGATTTTACAAGATGGTTATAGAAATAATATTCAGGGCAGGTATGTTCACATTTCTGCTAAAGATAAAGTGTGCAATTAACAAATCCTGCAGCATTTTTATTTTTCTTGAGTGACATTTCAGAGAAATTCAGCAATAATCCATTGCTGCAGGTCTGGAGAGCTACAGCATTGCACATTCTGGCCCGATTCATCAGCCAAGATACCAATGGCTGCTGGGAACTTGCTTCCGTCATCTCCCAAGAAGAACACTGTGGCAAAGGGGAGACTAGCCACGTCTTTTACACCAATCTGCACTCATCAGCATCACATCTCACGGTTCAAGTGGCACATATTTCAGTAGAAGGATTGCTCTGGAACAGTCTGCTTTTTGTCCATGTCAGTTTTGCATGTGTTCATTCTTAAATCCATTCTGTTTGTTCCTGGATTAATCTGTGGGTGACTTTATGCAATATTTATACATTCTATATACATTCTATAGGAGTCGTGGTGACGCCATGGGTTAAACTCTTGTGCTGGCTGAACTGCTGACTTGAAGGTCAGTGGTACAAATTCATGAGACAAGCTGAGTTCCTGTCTTTCAGCTCCAGTTTCCCATGCGGGGACATGAGAGAAGCCTCCCACAGGATGGTAAAACATCTGGGCATCTCCTGGGCAACGTCTCTGCTGACAGCCAATTTTCTCACATCAGAAGCGACTTGCAGTTTCTCAAATTGCTTTTGACATGGTAAACGAAATACATTCTATGTATATATGTCTATTCATATAGCCAAATATTCACTGGATATGGAGTTTATGGGAAATGATGCATGTGTATAAAATTTTCATGGTAAATATACTGCATTTTCCGGCATATAAGATGACTGGGCATCTTATATGCCGGATATAAGTTTGGGATATACTCACCGTATAAGACTACCCCTCTTCCAAAGCACACCAAATTTTTTTTTAAAAAAACCCATCAGATTTGACTTCAATATGGTAATTTTCCTATTACCGTACTTCCTTCTCTGCCTCTCAGATCTTACACATGTGTGCCTGCAGTCCTCAGGAGTGAGATCTGAGAGGCAGAGAAGGAGGTACATTAATAGGATACAAGGATGGGCTAGACAGGTGAAAGAGGCGTGTTTTTCTGGGCATTTTTTCATTTTTTCCATACTCCGGGCATCCTGGACGCCTGCAGATTGCTCCGCCCTTCACTTATACCTTCCTGTTGAGGTGCCCCTTATCTTGTCATCGGGACCGCATTGTCACTTCTTTCCACAAATCCTGGTAAGTGGATTTTCTTCTACCGTACTTGTACAGTGTGGCCGTTGCTCCTTTCATACGGTCGCTGCATACAGTGGGGATGCGGCCGATTTTGAGCTCCCCTCATCATATGCAGCAACCGCAGATTCTCTAGTCCAGCTCAGAAGTTTCAGCATCCACCCTATAAGATGACAGCGGGTGTATAAGACGACCCACAACTTTTGAGAAGATTTTCCTGGGTTAAAAAGTAGTCGTATAAGCCAGAAAATACAGTAAATGCTTTGTAATGGTCTAATTCACATGGACCTTTTGGTGTCTTTCAAAAATGGGAACTATGTTTCAATATGTGAAGAATTCTGGAATTGGAACAATTTTATATTCATCTGTGGATTAGGCTGGGGAAGAGTAAATCCCAGCAACGGCTGGTGACTCTGATGCCAATGAGGACATGGAATCTGTTCAGGACACCTCTCCAAGGTGCTGAACCTATTTTTTTGCATCAGAATTAAACATCCTGGATAGCTCATTCAAAGTTTGAACTAAACCCTGGATCTGCTGTTGCACTGATATTGGATTTACCAACTGTCACTGATATTTCAAGTCAATTCAGTCCCAAATGTAGACTGAAGCTAACTGTGAAGCACAGCAACTCTCAGTTGCCTTTGTACTTCTCATAGTTTAGTTAGTATAACTGAGAACTTAGAACAACTCTTTTCTGGTATATAATTTTTAAACATTTTTTTATCATGACACATATAACAGAATGTATCACCTAAAACAGAACTGGCAACCAACTGGCATCAGATCATCTCTTTTCTGTTCCAGAAATATGCAGCACACAGCATATTATTACTTGGCATTTTGTGGTCTTGATGAAAGCTGAAGATTTTTGGATGTCATTATGAAGTTTTCATTTATGGAGAACATTTCTGAAAATGTAACTGGCATTTTTTAAAACAAAAAGTGTGATGGCTTAGAGATCACAAGGTCTCTTTTGGAAAGACCATCAAATGTCAGAATCTTTTTCATCTCATCATTGAGATGCTAATTATATGCCCTTATGGACCTGATTCATCATTTTACAAATCCCGAGCTAGATCTGGAGGCACACAACACTTTTACCAGATTAATGTGACATTCAGGCCACTTCTACACTCTGCTTCCACTTCCCTTTAAAGTTTCAGAGTTGCAATATGGCAGAGACAAATCTGGGATAAAAGTAGGCAGAGCTAGTTCTGGGGTGAAGAACCTTTGGCCTTTCATAAAAAAAATACAATAATTAAAATGAAGAACAATTTTAACAAATATAAACTTATTAGTGTTTCAATGGGAAGTGTGGGCCTGCTTTTGGCTGATGAGACAAGATTGTTGTTGTTGTTGTTGTTGTGTGCTTTCAAGTTGTTTCAGACTTAGGTTGACCCTGAGCGAGGGCCTGGTAAATGACCTTGGAGGGCTGTATCTGGCCCTTGGGCCTTATCCAAACAATCATTCTAGGAGCTAAGGGAAGAGCAGTGTTGGCAGAAGTGGGAAAAGTTTACCTCAAAAACCCATTTTAGAAATCCTAAGGCAACTTGGGTTGGTGGCAGCTTTAGACCAAAAGAAGATTAAAAGACAAGCAGTGTTCACTCTACCATTACTCATATCTATCTACATCTCGCTACCAAATTGGAGGCACGGGGATAGGATTCGTGAGGAAAAAGGGAATCTTTGGGGGAAGAACCATCCTGCCTAGACCTATTATCAATAAGCCTCCAGCCTCGCATCACTGGTTGTGATATTTTTATTCATACTGGGGTCCAGTGGTGTGAGATCACATATAATCTTTTACAGTGGTGGCAGCGGTGTGATATTACATATAATCTTTTACACTGGGCAACTTGGAAGGCACTGACCAGACTGCGGTCTGGCATCATGAAATGCAGAGACAACCTTAAGAAATGGGGCTACGAAGTGGAGTCCACAACATGTGAGTGCAGAGAAGAGCAAACCATAGATCATCTATTACAATGCAGCCTGAGCCCTGCTACATGCACAATGGAAGACCTTCTTATAGCAATATCAGAGGCACTCCAAGTGGCCAAAGGACATTTAATAGAATGCCAAGGTTTTAAACTTTGCATTTTCTCAAATATATTGGTTCTCTCCTGATACGATAAAAAAAAAATGAGTAGGCAGATGGCTTTGGAGAAGAGCATGGTGAAACATTAGGTGTAGGCATGTAGCTGGGGGGGGGCTTGGGGGGCTTCACCCCCCCCCTGAAATTCTCATGGTGGTCCACGAGAAGGCCTTACTGGTACATTATTTAAACTGTTATGTTTATTCATATCATGATCTGATCACCATGCTCAATATATCCCATATGCATGGGGGTATTGGGGTAACGATACAAAAGGTTTGCTAGGGTAGACCCTCTTTCACTCAGACTCAGCCCCCCCGAACCAAATTCAGCCCCCCCCAAACAAAATCCTGGCTACGTGCCTGATTAGGTGGGTTTGACCTACCATTAGTTAACTCTACTTAGTTTGGATAGAATGAACTAGTTCTAAACTCCTTGTAAAGGGACCTTGACCCCACCAGAATGAGTCAACAATTCTAGATGGCAGAAGTTTTTGAAATCTATTTCTGTCCTCTTTGGTGATATAATTGTTTGAACTCTACTATTGTTCTTAAAGCCATCCTTCTGCCCTTGGAATTACCACAGGACATCATTGTGTTTGTCACATAGTTCTGAAGCTAAGAGGTACAAGTCTCAGCATGCATACTAACAGAGACGGACATTTTTTAGCAGCTGACAGAATGGCTGTCAGCGTTATGCAGGAGATTATAAAAGAAATGTCTCATTAACCAAATGCTTTGCAGATCTCACACTGACTGACCCCACAGATGCATTGTGAAGAGAGTTAGCTCAGAGCTGTTGGTACTGGATCTTGGGCAGTTGATAAGCAGAATGTAGGAACCAAGAAACTGAAGCAAGAGACCAAAAATCAAGGAATATTGTTGTTATTGGAAATAATCCCAGCCTGGGTGGGGCTATTTGATTCATCACAGAGATTTGAGGGGCTACATCCAGTTCTAGTTGCAGCGGCTCCTGACAAAAACACATCCATCCCTTGAGTCTTAAGGCAGGATCAAGGGTGGCTTAATACATTTTGCTAGCAGAGCTAAAAGATAACATGTTTCCCCTTACCATCCCCTTGAGTAGCGGTCGACTAGACAGCCAAAGAACATAAATGTGGAAAATCAAGGAGGGTCTTCATCAAAACTGAATACAGGAAGCTCATTTAGGGACCCCAGGAAACTTTGTGTGGTTTATGCTATTCAGATCCCATCTGGAATAATGTGTCCGATTCTGGATACCACTGGTCAGGAAAGAAATTGTGGAGCTGACACTTGTATAGAGGAGGGCAACCAAAATTATCAAAGATCTGGAAGACATGCCCTGTGAGAAGCAACCAGGGAATAAGTTATCTTTAGAGACCCTGGCACGATAGTCATGTTTAAATATTTGAAAGTATGTCATATTGAAGATGGAATAGGCTTGTTTTCTGCAGCTTTAGAGACTGGGATTTGGAGCAAGGATTCAAACCTCAGGAAAAGAGATTTCACTGGAATATTAGAAAGAATTTCCTAATGGTAAGAGCTGTTCAATAGTGGAATCAGGTGGCAGCTCTCTCTCAGGTGGTTTTTAAACAGAGAGCAAATGACTATCTGTCAGCAGTGCTTTGACTGTGTATTCATGCAAGGCAGGGCAGGCATTGGATGGATACCAATCTATCAGGCCCGTAGCCAGGATTTTGATTCGGGGGGGGGGGGGGGGGGTGAGTCTGAGTGAAAGAGGGTCTACCCTAGCAAACCTTTTGTATCATTACCCCAATACACCCATGGCATATGGGATATTGAGTATGGTGATCAGATCATGATATGAATAAACATAACAGTTTAAATAATGTACCAGTAAGGGGGTACTGAAGCCCCTCAAGCCCCCCCCACTCCCCGGCTACATGCCTAGATAGTTCTGGGATTCCTCCAACAAAGGAAAAGAGCTGGGCAGTTAAGGGGAAACAGATAAGGGGGTACCACTACTTCCTCACAGACATCTGCAATTTGTGACAATCATATTATTGTGCTTTTTATTATTGTAATAATCATATTATTGTACTATTGTAGAGCTGACTCTGGCTAGGACTGGTCCACAGAATGGGTACTTTCAAACACATTCGATTGTCATTTCACTAACTGTGGGTTCTTCAGATCAGATTTTTTTGTTCAGTCTGTTTTGTTTATTAATATATATATATCAAGGGAAAGAGATTCCAGAGATTTGTTAGCTAAGCAAAATATTGCAAACTGGTGGTTTGTATTTTAAATACAATATATGGAAATTATTTTATGAACAAGTCTCATAACTTCTAGATGCCATAACCATAACTTATTTGAATTGCCAAAACTTCTATTTCTGCAAATATAATAAATTCAGCCTCCCTCAAAAACCCATTAAAAGTTTTTTTTTCAAAAATTAAATATAGCTACACAAAAACACAGTATATTTTAACATCCTAGAGCAAATTAAGTTTTGAATGTAGCATAGGGGTATTGTAACACTAATAATATTTTCCGAACCCTCAAGTTTGAAATAAGAAGGTGTGCTTTCGAAATGAAGAAAATTCACTTTGAAATGAGAAATATAATGAAGATCAACAAGAAAGTAGCCTGGAATGTAAGACTGGAATGACAAATTTATTCATACCTCAGATGTTCTACACATCTTCTCAGGGGAGAACCAAACATTTCTTGAACTCTTCAGCAGAGGGCTGGATAAGTATCCTCCCACTTACATTCTGGTTTTAAAAATGTGATTTTAACTGTCATAGTTTTCTCTCAATTATCTTGAGAACTGCAGCTTGTTGGGGTAGTTGAGAATTCTGTCACTAGATCTTAGCATCAAATCCTACACTTCTGAGAACTATAACTTTCAAGTTTCCATGGGTATGAAGAATAAAGATGAAGGGCTCATCTAAGTTGGCCTAATGAAGTGTGACTATAGTCCCTTAGACTTTGCTTACTTGTAGTGATTTATTGGATCTTACAGAGCTTCCTGAGACCATGCTGTCATTTGAATGGTAATTTCCCTTTCTCTCTGATTTTATTTTAGTTTTCAAGATCTATAGGGCTCTGGTGCAAAAGTATTCTTTCACTGATGCACTATTGCACTATCATTTGAGAGAGAGACAAAGAGAAAAGGTGCAGAAGACACTACATGTTTCAGAATGGAAAAGAAACCTTGGAGGAGGGAATAAAATGTGAATTTCAAGAAAACAGACCAGAATGACAGAAATGCAATGTGGATAGTTACACTCACCACTGGGTACTATAATCGACTAACCCATCTGCCTCATGTGGACAAACATTTTCTAGCATGCAGTGACCCAGTGATCATGTTGTGTGGAGATGCATTCACAAGACTGCTTCATAACAATAGCAACGAAAATTGCCCTTGTGTAAAGAATAGTCACCTGGCATGTCTATTGATTCGTTGAAAAGGTTTTTGGGGACAGATAGCCATGTCTGAATTGTTAGTTTCCAGAAGGTTGTTGGAGGTCAAATAGAAATGAAATGCTAGGGCAAAATTGGCAAAATTAACAAGTGATCACTTTAACAGCAATAATTCTCTTGCAGTTCTTATCGTTTTTGTTACAAAATAGCAAGATGGCAAAGCTTGTTTTCTGGTGTCACGTTAGCAAAACTATACATTTTGGGTGTATCCACATGACACAATTGTATCCCTATGCTTTTACTTTCACTAACATGACAACCTCCTATGGATTCCTGGATCTGCAGCTTATAGAGTGAGGTGTTCTGAATTTTCAGTCAGAGACCTATAGTGCCTCAACAAACTACAAATCCCAGAATTGTATACAATGAGCTGGATGCACTGCAACAAGTATCCATAAGAAGCTCTCACGAATCTTCAGGAAGTCCTTGCAGAGGACAACCTTGCAGCATGCCCATCTACAACAGTGAGTGGTTATCAAACATTGATCATCCAGGTATTTGAACTTCAAGCCACAGAAGTTCCAGCCAACAATCAGGAATTCTGGAAGCTGAAGACCAAAACTCTTGGAGAATCAACATTTGGGAACCATAGATCTATAGGAATATAACTGGATGTATCCCATGCTTCAATGACAGAGAAATGGCCATGTTGGAGGGCTCCATCACTCACAAAATGGGTTTGGGAAAAGTAATACCAGGACATACACACACACAGCCGTCTATGGGTCAGATATACAGTATGTCTCTTAGTGTAATATCAGTGTAATATAGTCTTGCTTTAGTTGGAAGCCTCTTGGTGACTTAAGCTGTCATAAGTTTCATTTAGCTCTGCTTCTCCTTCCTCTACATTCTCCTCCTCCTCTTCTTTCTTCTTCTTTTTGAGTAAGGTGTGGTTGCAGTGGTGGGATAGCAGTGGTTTCTATCAGGAAACAAAGCTGTCCCACTAGCTCTTGAACAGCTCAAGAGTCTGCAGGGCAACTTTATCATGTGAGAGGAAAGGCTTTTGCAGCTTTTTGCCTATTACATTTTCTCTGGCTTCCTTTTCTATTTCATTGCCTCATCCAATGGCTCCATAGCTGAAAACAAATGTAATGTATGGAAAGAGACATTCCACATAATGTCTAGTTAGATCTCAGTAAAGCCAAACTGGTAATGGAAATAAAATATATAGGAGAAGAGATATCAAAAAACGAATGGCAAGAACATAAGCTGGCAATTGGTTGTAAGGGGGGGCTGAAGAAGGAGTCAACGTTTTGGCACATTGTTAGCTATATGGCATCTTTAGATAGAGTTATATGGGAGGCTTTCAAAACCTGTACAAGTCTGAATGGAAAAAGGCCTAAGTACACAATGTATTGTCGAAGGCTTTCATGGCTGGAATCACTAGGTTCTTGTAGGTTTTTTCGGGCTATAGGGCCATGTTCTAGAGGCATTTCTCCTGACGTTTCGCCTGCATCTATGGCAAGCATCCTCAGAGGTAGTGAGGTCTGTTGGAAATAGGAAAATGGGTTTATATATCTGTGGAATGACTGGGGTGGGGCAAAGAGCTCTCTGCTGAAGCTAGGTGTGAATGTTTCAGCTGACCACCTTCATTAGCATTTGAAGGCTTGGCTGAGCCTGGGAAAATGTTCTGTTGAGAGGTGTTAAGATGTGCCTGGTTGTTTCCTCTCTGCTGTTTGGCTGTAGTAATTTTAGAGTTTTTTAATACTGGTAGCCAGATTTTGTTCATGTTCATGGTCTCCTCCTTTCTGTTGAAATTGTCCACATGCTTGTGGATTTCAATGGCTTCTCTGTGTAGTCTGACATGGTGGTTGTTGGAGTGGTCCAGCATTTCTGTGTTCTCAAATAATATGCTGTGTCCAGGCTGGTTCATCAGGTGCTCTGCTATGGCTGACTTCTCTGGTTGAAGTAGTCTGCAGTGCCTTTCATGTTCCTTGATTCGTGTTTGGGCGCATCTTTACTCTCGTGGCTTGTTCTTGGTCTTGCAGCTCTTCTGATGTCTGAGGTGGAGTCTCCATTGGCCTGGAGAGCCCAGTTGAGGTGGTTCAGTTCATCTTGGAGGAGGTGGGGTTCGCAGATTCTTTTTGCACGGTCTGCCAAGGCTTTAATGGTGCTTCTTTTTTGACTTGGGTGATGGTTGGAGTTTTTATGTAGATATCTATCTCTGTGTGTGGGTTTTCTGTAGACGGTGTGACCCAATCAATGTTTGTTGGTATTTATATCCTGCCCCTTTCATACCAGCTTACAAAAATTAAAACAGATACTATTGAAAAATGTTCATCATACAAAAGTTAAAAATATGGGCTGGCATCATGCATTGCCATTATGGATTTATAACCTAGAATTACACATCTGTAGCAGGTCTGTATTCTGCTATACTATGTATTCACCATGGTGGCAGTATTGCTTCAATAATTAAAAACTCCCAGAATCAACCTTCAGAAGTGCCCCATTTGACCATGCCACACACCTCTGTTGCTCGAAGCAGCTCCATATATTATGGGGTTTCTGGGATTTTACCTGCCTATGATGTGTATTGGACAGGGATGGATGAGTCTAATGCCAAACACAAAGTTCGTGTATAAGATAATTTGGGGAGGGGGGATTTTGGAAAGGTCGGGTAAAAATGATGTCATGTGTTATGATAGTTATTATTAATTATGATTTTGAATGTGTGTACACAAAGAGACTATTTATTATTGATTTTGGTACTTTTTATTTTTCAGGTTTTCCTAAATGTCACATATACAAAAAAAAAAGTCTCCTTGCTTGTGTCTTCACAACTTTTGTCCTCTTATTACCCTCTTATTAATCCCTTTGCCCATATGCTGAGGTTGTCCAGTCAGTCTAGATCAGAACTTTCCAAACATTTCATGTTGGTGCCACACTTTTTAGACATGCATCATTTTGTGACAAAGTAATTCAGTTTTACAAGCAAACTAGAGATTAAACCAAGGCCTTATAAGAGATACAGACAAATTGTAATAATGTAATGTACAGAGGCACGACATATTTCATGGATTTTTTAAATTATGGGATTTCTTGCTTATTTCACATAGACTTGTTCGGTTTGTGCAACACACCTACACACTGCAGCTGACACACTAATGTGTCATGACTGACAGTTTGGAAAGCTCTGGTATAGATTATAGATTGGTCCAATGGACGGCAGCCAGATTGCTACCAGGAGCGGCATACAGGGAGCATACAATGTCTCTGTTGCGCCAGCTGCCAGTTTGCTACCGGGCACAATTCAAAGTGCTGGCTTTAGCCTATAAAGCCCTAAATGGTTCTGGCCCAACTTTTCCTGTCCGAACGCATCTCCCCTTATGAACCCTCTAGGACTCTAAGATCATCTGGGGAGGCCCTGCTCTTCATCACAAGTATGGCTGGCGGGGACGAGAGACAGGGCTTTCTCAGTGGTGGCCCCTCGGCTATGGAATGCCCTCCCTACGGATATTAGGTCAGCCCCCTCTCTTTTAATATTTCGGAAGAAAGTTAATACTTGGCTTTGCAAGCTAGCATTTGCAAATACAGCATAACAAACATAGGAAAATGGACTGACTGGACGAATGAAACTGGACAATGGTTTTAACAAGGAGACTCGGATGACGTATGTTTTTATTGATTTTATCATGTTTTATATTATTTAATCTATTTTATTGTATTCTTATGCTTTGATGTTGATTGTAAACCACCCTGAGTGGGCTGAAGGGGGCAGTATATAAATGTAGCAAATAGATAGATAGATAGATAGATAGATAGATAGATAGATAGATAGATAGATAGATAGATTATGCTCCTCTTCCTGAACCTGTCTTGGATAGCTCTCTGAGGCAGAGCAACAATTGGCATTCTCATGTCGTGTTCCAGAGATCCAAAGCTGTCCCAAGTTATTCGGATACATTTGGGGGAGAAAATTTCATAAATATCTCTCCCAATCCTTGTGAATAAAAATAAAATATCACCACATGAACTGGACATTTGTTGTTCTTTCAGTGCTTCCAGAGGGAGGCATCTCCCTCTGCCCAAAACAGGACCAACCAAGTTCACTACATCATGAAATTCTACTCAGATACTATTTCACTAGCAAAGACTGTGTTTATTTCTTTCAGTGATTTCTCTTCACTGCCCAAAGATGTTCATGGAAGACAGCACAACAATAATAAAAAAAATCAGCTTAAAAAAAAGCATGCACAGAAGGGCACCAGAGGCAGGCATCACTAAAACTCTACAGCTCTAAAACTCTACAGCTTACTCTATCTCTTCTGTTCAGGCATGGATTATATTCAGCCACCCAGAGTCACTGTTTAGCAATGAAGATAGTAATCGTAGAGCCACTATTGTTAAAGTTGGGCGAACAGTAGATGGCCAACCTTGAGGGTGGGTTGAGATGGAAAGATTGTATTTATTTTATTTAATAATTGTTAATCTTACCTTTCCCTTAAAAGCACTCAAAGCGACTAATGACCAAAAACAAAATGATGATTCTACATTTCTGTGTTGGTTTAATTAGAAAGAAATTGTATTCTTGCTTTAGAATAGGTATTATGTCTGCTTGCACATTGGACAGAAACATCTAAATTCTTTGCTAATGTGGCTTAGGTATCCAAGGACAAATCCCTCAAACCTGTGGCTGCATCCCTAGACACTACCACATCCTTCACGGCCAGATATCATTAATCTGCCAAGCCTTTAATGGTATTTCTACTTTACTGTTTCACTGGGTATTTCAGCAGTCCAAGTAGTTTCCAGTGAAATTGAAAAAAATCAAAACCCAAAATGTTTCCCAGTGTTGCTTGGTTGCATAAGGCTCAGGCAAGTGATATATAAGCAAAAATATAAAGGTTGCACTGCTTGTAAATATTGAAATTAATTAATTTATTTACCATATTTATATACCACCTTTATCAGCCTGAAGGTGACTCAAGGCAGTATGTACACTCTTCTTTCCTACACACGCACACACACATTCGTACACATCTGGTTCTGTTGGCAAATCATGTAAAAAGTATATGTAATAATAGTTGAAAAACTTTTAATGAAGGGTGAGCATTACCTCACTACCTCTGAGGATGCTTGCCATAGATGCAGGCAAAACATCAGGAGAGAATGCCTCTAGAAACATGGCCATACAGCCCGAAAAAACCTACAACAACTCAGTGATTCCGGCCATGAAAGCCTTCGACAATACAAGGGTGAGCATTCTTTATTGGGAAATTTGAACTACTCCAAAGTCTGAAAATGGTTGGCAGAGAAAGATACCTTTGCCTTCTGACAGTTCAATCAATGTCTACAAACTTTGTTTCATGCGCAGAACTATTGAAAACATTGTATAAAATTACCTTCAGACTCTGTAAATAAGGTATATATGAAACATAAATGAATGTTGTATTTAGACTTGGTATTTCTAAGATATCTCATTATACAGAACAGTTCGCTTCTGTTTCCATGGGTTTGTATCCATGGCTTGAACCAATCACGGCTGAAGATATTTGGGTAAATTTTTTTTATAAAAACAAACCTTGATTTTGCTACATATCAAATACTTCCATTATTTATTTATCAAATCAGAAGCGAACTGAGGGTACAGTTGTGATGTATTTAAAAACACAAAATTTAAAAATTTGACATTATACTAAATGTCCTTTGACCAGAAGCTGGCCAGTTGGAGTACCTCTGGTGTTGCTGTGCCATGTTGGGCATGTTAAATAATAATAATAATAATAATAATAATAATAATAATAATAATTTATTTATATACCTCTCTATCTTCCTGGAGGGACTCAGAGTGGTTTCCAAGTAACATCAACAATACATGCAGAGTAAACAACATAACCATAAGATTAACAAAACAATATAAGCATAAAAATTGTTGCCATAACACACATATATATTAAAAGGAATTCCTCCATTGTGCATGTGGCAAAGCTCAGAGTCCATTGTAATAGGTACTCTGTGGTTTGCTCTTCTCCACACACAAATCATGGACTCCACTTTGTGGCCCCATTTCTTAAGGTTGGCTTTGCACTTCACTGATGTGTAGGCGTGCTTTTTTGTAGCCTCCCACCATTTCATTAATTTGCATGCTCACTCCGGGTCTTGTTTGAGTTGTTCACCATTTTATGTAAGGGCCAGCATTTTGCTATGACTGGGATTTGAACATCCACACATTTTGGTATTCACGGGGGTTCAAGAACCAAACTCTGATGCTAAGGGCCACTGTATATGGAACACTAGGTATCTGAAATACAAAACACTTCTGATCCCAAGCATTTCCAGTAAAGGATATTAAATCTATAATATATGTTGAAACATCTATAATAGTTGCTGAAAGGAAGCAACTGAATAGCACTATTTCCAGAGAGAATCTGGAGCCAAGAATACTAAAGATAATTAAATAAAATTTAATAAAATAGGTGTTTATAATAAGTATCAAATGTTTCACCTTCTTCCTTCTTGGCAATGTCTGTTGGAATGAGAGAAATGAATTTCCAAGGATGGTGCTGGAGGCAAGGGTAGCATAGTTCTCTAAATTTAAACCATATAGCATCAAGGTGTTGTATCTGTGGATCCAGAATTGTGGATGGGGCACAAAAAGCTAGAGCAGTGGTTCTCAGCCTTTGGTCCTCCAGATGTGTGGAACCTCAGCTTCCAGAAGCCTCAATTGGCTTGCTCAACTTTCAGGAACTTTGGGAGCTGAAGTCCAAAACACTTGCTGTGGACAGACACTTGTGTTCCTTGGAAACCTGTGGTAGAGCATAATGTCCCATCAGCCTTTGTGAATATTCCATCTCCACTACTGCAAAACACTGGGGGAAATGTAGCTACTAGTGTCATAGACCAGTAAAATTCATGCCCAGGTATCACCTCCTGTAGCAAAAGTAGGATGCCTCAGTACATAGTTTAATTATAGAATCATAGAGTTGGAAGAGACCACATGGTCCATCTAGTCCAACCCCCTGCCTTGCAGGAAAAGCACAATCAAAATACCCCTGACAGATGGCCACCCAGCCTCTGTTTAAAAGCCTCCAAAGAAGGAGCTTCCGCCATACTCTGAGACAGAGAATTCCACTGTTGAACAGTTCTTACAGTCAGGAAGTTCTTCCCAATGTTCAGGTGAAATCTTCTATCCTGTAATTTGAACCCACTGTTCCTAGTCTTCAGTGCTTTTATTTCTGACATTCTTTCAAATATTTAAACATGACGATCATGTTTAGAGGCTGAGAGGAGTCTAAACATACCCAGCTTTTAAAGCCACTCCTCATAGTTCATGGTCTCCAGACCTTTGATCATTTAATTTTCCCCCCTCTGGATATATTCCAGCTTGTATAAATCTCTCTTAAATTGTGGTGCCCAGAATTGGACACAGTATTTCAGGTGATGTCTGACCAAAGTAGAATAGAGGGGCATACATAATAGAGGGGAACTTTTGATCTAGACACTATATTCCTTTTTGATGTAGCCCAAAATCCCATTTGCCTCACATTGTTGCCTCATGTTCAGCTTGATGTCTACTAAGACTCCAAGATGTTTTTCATATGCTGTCGAACCAGGCGTTACCCATCCTGTATATTTGCATTTCGCTATTTCTGCTGAAGTATTCTATACCTTTCCTTGTTGAAATTCATTTTGTTAGTTTTGGTCCAGCTCTCTCATTTGTTAAGGTCATTCTGAATTCTTATCCTATCCTCTGGAGTACTAGCTATCCCTCCCAATTTGGTATCATCTGCAAACTTGATAACCACACCATCTACATCTTCATCTGAGTCATTAATAAAGATGTTAAACCGTCTGGGACCTAGGACACAACCCTGTGACACCCCACTAGTCATGTCTTTCTAGGATGAATAAAAACCATTGGTGAGTACTCTTTGGGTTCAGTTGCTTAACCCATTAAAAATCCACCTAATAGTAGCATTGCCTAGCCCACATTTTACTAGTTGGTTTGCAAGAAGATCATGGAGGTTCTTGTCAAAGACTTTACTGAAATTGAGATATGCTATATCCATGCTGGCACGGTAGTGCCAGGAGATTTGAACCTCTTTTTCTTGCGCTGCTAGTTTGTGTGAATTTATTTAAGCCACACATTTTGCAATCAGGTAGCTTCCCCAGATTGCAGCCATAGGGCCAGCAACCTGGCAATCATCGTTAGAGTCTTTAGACCCGCCCCTTTCCCCAGGGTTTTGGAGGCAAAGGAGGACTTTTGTTCAGTCTCACTGTTTGGAGCCTAACAGCAGGACGTGTGGGTTTCTCAATCCCACTTGCACAAAGGCTTCACTACTCACAGCTCTGCTGGGGGAGTGAAGGGGAATACAGCCAGCCTTTGCTGGGGCAACAGGACAGTTCCTACAGCCTTCGTGGAGTAGATCTAAAGGACACCTTTCAGCTTGGCAGACCTACAGGAATCTTGTCTGGTAAGGGACCACTCGGGCTATCCATAAAGTAGCTTGGAGCCGGGAGTAGGGGCCTCACACCATAAATAAAGATTGCCCAGGGAGGGGTCAGAAGATTTCCCTAAGGAAGAAAGGAACAGTTTACCACCAGTTGCCTGCCCTTGATAGCAGATTGAGGAAGCTACCGGTTTTCCAAGGTTATAAAGCATTTAATTCATTTGTTTGAAGATTTAAGCCCAAATAAAGAACTTTGTTGAACTTATTTTGAGCCTCAATAGAACTTTGTGTTGGGAAATCTAAGGGGCCCTTCAGCTGAGGCACTCTGGCATCCCGTTGGGCATACAGAAGGCACGTCCTGTAAACAGACATTACTTCAGGCCCAGCGTGCGAAAGCACAATATCCATAGTAGTCCCTGCATTTACCAAGCTTGTAACTCTATCAAAGAAGAAGAGGAAGAAGAGGAAGAAGAGGAAGAAGAGGAAGAGGAAGAAGGGAGATAAGATAAGTCTGCTGTGACTTGGTTTTGAGAAATCCATGTTGACTTTTAGTGGTCACAGAATTTTCTAAGTGATTACAGACTGCCTCCTTAATGATCTGCTCCGGATTTTTTTTCTGGTATTGATGTCAGGCTGACTGGCCAGGAATTGTTTGGGTCCTCTTTCTGCTCCTTTTTAAAGATTGTTCATGGTGAGCATAAGAAAAAAAAAGACCCATTCAAGCTTTGATCTGTGCTGACATTCAACTGGGTTGGCAACTTGAATCCTTAGCCTGATCCAGTATAGTTTTGTAATCTTATTATGAATGCTTAGAGTCAAAGCTAGTAGGTGAAAAATCCATATTAAGTGGGATGGTGGATAAAAGGTGTTTAGAAAACCAGGAGGAAACTTTCAAAATGAATTTCTAATTCCTCCTTCCTGGAAAAAATGCCAGCTGATTATGTTTAAAGACTGAGAAGATTCATAAGACTAAATATTGATGAATTGATTTGAAGCTGTCACAGCAGAAGACTTAAGTCTAATTTTAGAGGATTTTATGGAAATGTCCATTCTGAAACAATTGTGCTTCAAGTTTCATTAGCTGTTGGACTGATAAAGATTGTCAGTTCCAAAGTTATGCTTTAAGTGCATGGCAATAAATCTCATAAATGGTTTTATCCTCTCTAGCCTATTAGTATGCTTATTATAGGAGCAATAAAAACACTTCCATTTACTACGAACAAAGTACTTGGTGTCAGGATCTAACTACACATTACACAGAAAGTCTGCAGTAAGAAGCCAGGCATGGTTTTAAGAGGGAAATCAATATGTGGAAAAAGCAATTAGAGCATAGGGGACAATAACTGAATATTTAACCCATATTTCACCAGTTGTTGCCATGCTGAATACTAGGCTTATGCATAATTTCGGATCATAATCATATATCGGATTAAATTCGTGAAATTCGTGCATGTGGTACAATTTCTGAGACATTCAGGAAGTGTGTTTGTGTTTGTGTATGTGTGTTGGGGAAGGGGAGGGAATTTAGTAATTGAAACTCTCACCCATTTTTTTTTGTTAATGTTCTGTAACATTCAGATGTTTCCCAAAATCAGTTTAATTTTCAGTATAACCATTAAGCAACTTTGGAAAAGCCAAATGTAAAAATGTAAACTTCCCCCAGTATTTAAAACATGTAGTTCAGTTAGTATCTTTTTGCAATAACAACAACAACAACAACATCTTTATTCTTATACCCAAAATCACCCCCTCCCCTGCTCTCCTGGCACGTCATTTCTACACGCTGGAAGAGCTGGCCAAAGCCTGTAATGGAGACCGGGTAAGTTTTCATTAGTTTTCTAAGTGGTCTGGGGGCTTCGGGTGGGGGTGGTGGGGCAGGGCCTCCAGATATTATCCCGGGCTATGCCCCCAGGAAAATCTGCATTTTTAAAATGCAGATTCTCCTAAGATAAAGGCCTGTCTAGATCTGCCCTGTGATAGCAGCTACTGCAATTCTTTTTAAACCAGTTATGATCTGGTTTCTTTATGATGTTCCAGCAATTTGTCTAGCTTCTGCATTTTGGACTAATTGCAATTTCCCAATTGTCTTCATGGGCAGCTCTAATGTAAAATGCATTGCAGTAATCCAATAGAAAAGATGCCTATACATAGACTACTCTAACTGTGCTATTCTCATCCAAGAAGGCCAAAGCTGACATACTAGTGATAGCTGGTGACAAGGAGTCTGAGCCATAGATTCCAGCTGTGTCTCCAGTGATAAAAATGAATATCAGAGTACTCCTTAATACACATCTCCTCTGCTTTGGAGTCTCTCTCTGTGTGTGCTACCTTTTCAGCACAGGTTGCATGCCCAGTTTCTGTACCTGAGCACCACCAGTCCTCACAGCCTCTGCAATGAGTCCCCTTCAGTTTGCTGGCCCTCATCTTGCTTGCGACAATATCTAAAATAAAAATAATTAATACTAACACATTATTTGTTACTAATTAAGTCCCATTCATTGCAATAGGTCTTTATAGGTAGGGACAATATTTGAATTAGTACTTTAGTTGTTTTGTCCTACTATATCCCTTGCCATTTTAGTGGTTCATTCCCTTGTTTTTGAAATGTTGCATGTGATCTTTATTTGCATTTGTATTCTCTTCCTTCTTTACCACCATGCTACAATGTTTTTTCTCTCTCCTGTCTTCACATTTCAAATGGATGCATTCTCTTGCAAACCTGTTGTTAAACATGAGGGAATAAAGAGGGGATGCAGTGCACGTCATTCTAAAGAGAACAATCCCAGTGTGCTTTCTAACTTTGTGAATTCTCCTGTGGTTCCAGCATAAGGCAGCGCATAAAAAGAAATGTCAGTCAAAGAAGAGAGAATAGCAAGCAAACCACATGGAAGGACAAGGCATCATGTGGGGACTGTAGATGGAATGGTAGAGATGAACAGAGAGGTGCCTAGCAACTCCTTTTAGAAGGCTCTAAAAACACAGTGAATGCTTTGAATTTTCCACATATCTCACTGTCTGCTAAAATCTACATTAGGCACAAAAATGCATTAAACACTGGTTTCTCCTTCCGTTTGGCTTCCTTTGGTACTATATTCCCAATACATAAACTACCTACCTTTCTAGCTATCAAATATCGGTCTATTCATCATGCTATGAAGACCTTAGTAGATGGATCAAAGTCAGAAAGAAGTCCATCAAGCTCAGAAAGGGGACATCTGCAAACAGAGGCGGCCCTAGGTAATTTTCAACAGTAAGCAAACAGTATTTTGGCACCCCCCCCCCCCAACCAATCACTGATATATATTTTCTGTTCATCGTGGGAGTTCTGTGTGCCATATTTGGTTCAATTCCATCATTGGTGGAGTTCAGAATGCTCTTTGATTGTAGGTGAACTATACATCCCAGTAACTACAACTTGCATATGTTAAGGTCTATTTCCCCCTCAAGAGCACCTCAAGAGCGCCCCTGGGCAAAATCAACTATACTGCAAATGCTTACTTTGCGTAATGGGTTGAGCTGCCCCTGTCTGCAAAACACACTTATAACACTCTATAGTAAATTTTTGAAACCTAGGAGGTGTAGTTTTGTAAGATAGTTACTAATTTTCTGCTAGGAGGCTGGTGTTCAGGGAACTGGATTAGATAATTTTAAATGCCTCACCAAAGTACGAATTTCAAGATTGCATAGGATAGAGCCTATGCAACTACTACAATTGTGTAATGTGAATACACAAGTCTTCTGCTTCCAACATCTGCAACTACATCTATTCAATTACAGTGGTCCCTCGCTACTTTGCGGTTCACTTTTTGCAGATTCGCTGTTTCATGGTTTTTCAATGCAAAGTCACCGTGCTCAACCTAGATGGGAGAAAAGTGTCCCCTTGCCTGCCCTGAGGGGAAGAGAGAGAGAGACAAATGAGGCCTGCCAGGCGCTGGGAGGCAGCGAAGGGAGGGAGGCGGCGCTTCCGGTGTTCCTGGCCGCCTTCAATCAGCTTCAGCGGCTTCTGAGTGTTCGTTGATATCTCTGCCAACAGCAGAAAACAAGTGTTGGGCAAAAGTCAAGAGACCACATTTGACAGTAGTGATCCAGGTTAGACCACAAATACCTTGTGAGCTCCATCATTTGGAGTGAAGTACCCTGCTCGGCTTGGTCCACATGCCACAATGCTGTTTGAAATATTTTTTTATTAATGTTTATTAGGTACTTTTCCATTTATACAAATACATAAGGAAAAAAGACATGGGGAGGGAATATTCAGAAGGGGGAGAGGTAAGGTGAACATGACTGTAGGAAGGGGGTAGGTGATTGCCTGTACTGGGGAAAACACATTAGGTCAGGGTGGGGCGGAAACTAAGGGATGGGGGGAGTGGGGGGGTATGGGGAGGGGTGATGGGTGGGTAGTGGTCTTGACTTCCCATTCTACTTCACCGTGTGTTCCTGAGTGGCCAGACAAGGCCGAACCAATTAGGAACTAAATTTCTTTCTTTATCTTCGGCTTCTCTCCATTTTTAATTTCTCTTGCTCTATTTCCTGTTTCTAGCTGATATTTCCTTTCTGAGTTTCAGTTAACATCATTCTTTCATGAAATAACCTTCTGGTATTTAATCAAGTATTCATCGTATTTTTTCCAATCTGTTTTTTTAATAGGCTTTCCTTTAGAGTCTCTCAGGTAGAAAGTCAGAGTATCCATATCTCTTATTTCACTGACTTTATTTGCCCATTCCTTTTTGGATGGTATCTCCTTCAATTTCCACTTTTTTGCATAAACCATTTTGGCTGCTGTTACCAGGTGTGTGAATAAAGTGTCCTTATTTTGGTCAAGTTCGATGTCTTTGTCAGTTATCCCTAGAAGAAAGTATTCTGGTTTTTTCTGGTCTTTATCCCTAGTAGTTTTTGACATTCTTCTTGGATCCCTTGCCAGTAAGTTCTTGCTTTGGTACATGTCCACCACAGGTGGTAAAAAGTGCCTGTTTGTTTTGAAATATTGTGTGATCCTATATAGTGCTTTTTCTGTGTGTCATGTCAAGAGGAAACCCTACTTCGACAAAGGTTTATATGCTAATAGTTGGGGCCATTGATCAGTTGGTAGAGCAGATGTTTTTACTTGAGGGAGATCCTAGGTTGAGCTTCTTTGATCTTTGGTTAAATGAATGAAGTAGCTGACTGTAGAAAAACTAGTTGCATGCCTGAGACCTGGAGAGCGACCACTTGTCAAAGCAGGCTATACTGGGCTACAGAGATGAATGCTATGAATATGTGCAAGACCAGTTATCATGTTCTTGTCTTCTGTTCAGTGCATGCATCTGTATGCCAGTTCCTCTAATACAGTGGTTCTCAACCTGGGGTCCCCAGATGTTTTTGGCCTACAACTCCCAGAAATCCCAGCCAGTTTACCAGCTGTTAGGATTTCTGGGAGTTGAAGGCCAAAAACATATGGGGACCCCAGATTGAGAACCACTGTGAAACAATTGTTCTGATCAAGTGGCTTAGACCACAGCGTTTTAGTTCTAGGATCTTTAGCCTGCGAACCTCCCTTATTAATATTATTTATCCCATCTGCCAAGCAGATCACATAAAAAGGTTGATCACAGTAAGCCCACTTTTGATGAGGAAATTGATTTTCCTATGTGGGGGAGTAATGAATCAATCTTCATCCCCCTACTCACTCTCAATGAAATGAAAATGAAATTAAAATTCCACCTTCATGACTAATGAAGCCATCAAATACTGTAACCTTGCACAGAAGAAAAAAGGGGAGGCAGAGGTACAGCAAGTAAATGCATCACAAGAGCATTTTAATAGATGGGAGACAGTCATCCTCAGACTGTGTAATTAAAATGTACTGTGCATAATTAAAATTAATATAATTAAAACAATCCACCACAGTTTAATTATGTCACTCAAACATTGCCTCTAGACACACCAGAAATTTAACTTCAGTCATATAGAGATTTAATAAACAGTTGGGGGCCCAGAGAAGGAGGAGCTGGAACGAAAATGATATGCATTAAAAATGGGAAAATTGAGCTGTGTCCCCATAATTTGAAACTTTTGACAAGTTTTAATAACATCCGAATCTCAGGTTTGCAGAAAAGTATAATAAACAAAACTTCCCTTTCGCTTCACCTAATTATTCACCATTATCAAAGCACACATCAGGAGAAAGAAAGGCAGGATAACTAATGGAGGGATATGCTAATGCAAAGGGATTTTGTCTATCATTCAAAGAGACAGTATTTTAGAGACACAGAGACAGAGGAGCTTCACTTAGGACCAGAAGTCATTAGCAAATATGTGGGATTTGCTGTGACATTAATGAGAAGACTGCGTGGCAATCAATAACAATATATGTTTCCCAAGTGCCAGGTCTTAACACTTAACTGATTTATATAAGAAAGAAGTGCTTGAAGAAAAATGGACTTTGGCACTAATGTGACCACATAGCTCACATTTCCAGGGGTAGACAAGGAACATAAGTCAAAATGCTTCCTGAATCAACTTCAGAACAGAACAGAGGGAGAGAATTGGTAGAAAGGACAGACAATGACAGGTCATTGCCCAATTTAAAGAGGTATCAGTGCACTATTTGGTCCAAAGGAAAGAACTGATGAGCATGTATGACAAATTAAATTGAATTAGGAGACAAAGCACCATGTGCTGATATGAGAGCTCTAACTTAATTGTCCATTTCTTTGGGTAGAGTATTATACTACTCCATGTAAAATGTAACACCCAAGAAGGCCAACTTTGTCAGTGGCCAAAATATGCTGAACTTTTAAAAACAAATAAAGCAAGTGATGATCTATCTCCTCATTTGCTTTGACGGCTCTGGCCCAGTTTACCTGTCTGAACGGATTCTCCCCTATGAACCATCAAGGCTATTAAGATCTTCCGGGGGGGCCCTGCTCTCGGTCCCACCACCCTCACAATCACGGGTGGTGGGGACGAGAGACAGGGCCTTCTCGGTGGTGGCTCCCCGGCTTTGGAACTCCCTCCCACTAGAGGTTAGATCTGCCCCCTCCCTCCTGACATTCAGGAAATTACTAAAAACTTGGCTCTGGAAGGCGGCATTCTGGGACTGAACCTAGAACCTTCCCCGGTGATGAATTATGATGAACTGTGACTATGAGCATGACTATGACTTTGACTGGATTGACGATTTGGCGTAGGAAACTGTAATGATGTAATGACGATGTTTTTATTGTACTGTATTGTGTTATTTTGATATGTAATGATTTGTACTTGTTGCTCTTTTATATGATTGCATTTTATATATGCTGTAAACCAACCTGAGTCCCTCGTCGAGGTGAGAAGGCCGGTATAGAAAACCTCTAAATAAATAATAAATAAATAATAAATTGACACACTATTTGGACCATGCTGGATAAATGCCTGGTTGGCTAGCCTGGGAATATATCATTCAGTCCACATTTCCTGAGGTCAACTGTTAGTAGGGATGGTCAGATCTTTCAAGTCTGTGTTAGGGCTACCAGACTGAAAATTGGAGAGGGTTTCTGTACCTTTATTGGTTGTGTAGAAGAGGGAATTTCAGCAGGTGTGGCTTGTTACTTGGTTGTGTGACAAACAAAACCAGCTAAATTTTCCTCTTCTACACAACCATTAAAGGTACAGGAGAACTCTCAATTTTTGAAGCCTGGCAAGCCCAGTTTCTCCTTTTCACACTTCCAAGCCACAGGCACGCAGTCACTGAAGCATGTATGTAGAGTATGGAAAAAAGACATAGTGGGTTCTGTGCATTTTCCAAATGTATGCATTTTGGGTTGTTGTAGGTTTTTCGGGCTATATGGCCAGGTTCTAGAGGCATTCTCTCCTGACGTTTCACCTGCATCTATGGCAAGCATTCTCAGAGGTAGTATGACAACCTCTGAGGATGCTTGCCATAGAAGCAGGAGAAACGTCAGGAGAGAATGCTTCTAGAACATGGCCATATTCAGAGGCGGCCTAGGTAATTTTCAATGGTAAGCAAACAGTATTTTGGTGCCCCCCCCCCAACCAATCACTGATATATATTTTCTGTTCGTCGTGGGAGTTCTGTGTGCCATATTTGGTTCAATTCCATCATTGGTGGAGTTCAGAATGCTCTTTGATTGTAGGTGAACTATACATCCCAGTAACTACAACTCGCAGATGTCAAGGTCTATTTCCCCCAAGAGCGCCTCAAGAGCGCCCCTGGGCAAAATCAACTATACTGCAAATGCTTACTTTGCGTAATGGGTTGAGCCGCCCCTGGCCATATACCCCGAAAAAACCTACAACCCAGTGATTCTGACCATGAAAGCCTTCGACAATACATTGTATGCATTTTGTTGACTAAAGTTCTTTCTACAAAAGCATCAACATGCATTGGAAATATATAGCTTGAGGGCTGTAAATTGTGTGTGGTTCCATGTTCAGTCCACAAGGAGCAGAATTTAATGGCACCAGCATCCTTTAAAAAGCAATCTTGATGGAGACTCCTTCCCTCCACATTCCTAGCAGTGAATCTGACAGCTAAAGCTTGGCTGATAAAAGTTACTGCTCTGTTTACCATCAAGGGCAGAAACCCACCTAAAAACATTAGTTTGTGTTACTAAATCATTAGAATACTAGGTAATATGTGTGAAGGGCGAGCATGCTAGCCCCATGTTGATGGTCCACGCAAAGAAGGTTGTTTTTTTAAAAAAAAGATAGCAACCATCGTGGCTCAATGTTATGGAATTCTGGGATTTATAGTGTGGTGAGGCACCAGCACTCTCTGGCCGATAAAGCTAAAGACATTGCAAAGTCACAGCTCCTGTGATTTCATAGGTAATGGGCCACAGCAGTGATGGTGTTGTCAAATTGTATTAACTCTACAGTGTAAAAACAACTTTGGTTTTCTTTTGGAAGTCTTTGAGGTCTTTGTACAAGTGGGGGGGGGGGCTCTATCTGTGTGATGATGTTGGAGGATTCAAGAGGAACAGGACTGGATCCCCACCCAACATGGGACCCATGCCCGTAGCCAGGATTTCGTTTCGGGGGGGGGGCTAATTTCAGGGGGGGTTTCGGGGGGGGTGTTTGGGGGGCTGAGTCTGAGTGAAAGAGGGTCTACCCTAGCAACCCTTTTGTATCATTACCCCAATACCCCCATGCATATGGGATATATTGAGTATGGTGATCAGATCATGATATGAATAAACATAACAGTTTAAATAATGCACCAGTAAGGCCTTTTTGCGAACCACCATGAGAATTTCGGGGGGGGGGGGCTGAAGCCCCTCAAGCCCCCCCCCCTGGCTTTGAAATACCTTGGATAAATCACACTTTCTCTGCTTTAAAGGAAGGCAATGACAAAACTCCTGTGAATAAATCCTACCAATATTATCAAGAAAAAAAAAGAGTCATCATACATCTAAGCTGATTTGAAGACACATAGCAACATGTTTTGCACTTTAAGAAACTTCTTTAAACTTCATACTAAAACCCAGAGTCGATTCACAGATTCAAATGTATTGCAGCCACTGGCCACCATAGATGTAAGGTTACATGCAGGACATGAATGCAATAATAGATTTGCATTTACTGGGATGTTCCTCAGCACCCCAGAGGCAAATTGTCATCTGTGTATGCATAAACTGCAACTAGATTGTGCATCTTGCAATGTTCAGACCTAGGGGAGCAGCTGTAAAATATTTTATTTTGTCTGAAATAGATTTTCAGAAATGACTGAGTTATAAGACAAAGAAGTTGATACAAGACTGAGCATCATAGTATGAGAAACAGACTTTATTGGCATAGCTTTCATAATACTACCAGCACATCAGATTGCAAATAGAAAATTCTATGTCCGAAAAGCATGTGCATATGCAAGTTTAGCACATAAGAGGCAAAGGATTTTTCTCAACCTGGTGATGCCATCAGGATAAAATTCTGGGTGAGATATCAAACAGAGCAGGAGTAGTTTGCTGCGAGAAGGTGAAGCACTTGGTTTCTGCTAGGACAGCGTTTCTCAACCTGGGGGTCGGGACCCCTAGGGGGGTCGTGAGGGAGTGTCAGAGGGGTTGCCACAGACCATCAGAAAACACAGTATTTTGTAGGTGAACTATAAATCCCAGCAACTACAACTCCCAAATATCAAAGTCTGTTTTCTCCAAACTCCACCAGTGTTCACATTTGGACGTATTGAGTTTTTAAGCCAAGTTTGGTCCAGATTCATCATTGCTGGAGTCCATAGTGCTCTCTGGATGTAGATGAACTACAACTCCAAAACTCAAGGTCAATGCCCACCAAACCAAACACATGGGAGTTTTGTGTGCCAAGTTTGGTTCAATTCCATTGTTGGTGTAGTTCAGAATGCTCTTTGATTGTAGCTGAACTATCAATCCCAGCAACTACAACTCCCAAATGACAAAATCAATCCAACCCCACCAGTAATCAAATTTGGGCGTATCGGGTAAATTTGGTCCAGTGAATGAAGATACATCCTGCTTATCAGATATTTACATTATTTATTTATTTATTTATTTACGATGTTCATATGCTGCCCTTCTCACCCCAAAGGGGACTCAGAGTGGCTTACAAGGTATATATACATACAATATATTATATTATTAGCATTAGTACAATATCAGTATTAAATATTACTATATTGTACTATACCATTATGTTGTAATATTATTAGTAATATCACATGTAATATAAATATATAATTATAATATCATATTATTTTAGACGAATGTATGTTTACTGTAACCAAACCACAGCTACGTATCGACAGATAAACTATCAAAGTTTTGTCTCACCTTCAGAGATGTTCGATATGGGCGCCCCGTGTGACACGGCAGATGTCCAAGCGATAGTCCAGTTCATTCCACATCCGTTGCAGCACATCCGACGTAATGGCATCGAATGCAGCACATATGCGCTGTTTTAAGTCGTCCAAGGTCAGCGGTAATGGAGGTCGGAACACAGTGTCTTTCACATACCCCCAGAGAGAAAAGTCGCATGGTGTGAGGTCGGGGGACCTGGGGGGCCACAGGAGGAATGGAAGATCAGTCACTCCAGCACGGCCAATCCAACGTCTGGGAAGGTGTTCGTTGAGGTACTCGCGTACACTGTTGTGCCAATGCGGAGGGGCACCTAGCGACGCCTAGCGGCATTAACGTACATGTGTGTTGCTCAAAAAAAACTTTGATAGTTTATCTGTCGCTACGTAGCTGTGGTTTGGTTACAGTAAACATACATTCGTCTAAAATTAATTTTCTTATTGGCCTATTCATTTTGACTAACCCTGTATATAGTTATAATATCAGTAGAAAAATTGCAATTATGAAGTAGCAACAAAAATAAGTTTATAGTTGGGGCTCACCACAACATGAGGAACTGTATTAAGGGGTTGCGGCATCAGGAAGGTTAAGAATCACTGTGCTAGGGTTTGGTTCCAGGTTGCCTAAATCCATGGAAGCTCAAGTCCATTATATACAGTGGCTTACTAAAATGGTGTATCTTATGTAAAATGGCAAAATCAAGATTTGTTTTTTTTTAATTCCTTTGGAATATTTTCAAGCTGTGGATAGTTGAATCCATAAATATACAAGCAGCGAGGGCAGAGTTTTTCATTACTATCACATAGTTCCTTCATGAGAATACTAAGACCAGAGTCCAAAATCTATTGTATCAAACCACTATCTACCTGCTTTTATCATATATTCCTTCCCAGAATTTTGGGAGGATGTTTCTGAGCACACTGCACCATCTGTAGTGTGAATAATTCTATCATATATGAACAAATATCCAGTTTCAAGATGTGTTTTCTGTGTCTCAGGCTTGAATCATGCCAGTGAAAGCATTCTTGAGAAGGTGCGGATCATATTTCCCTTAACAATTGATTAATTACAGAGTGACCACACATGCCAGGAATTAGTTAGAAAGACTTTCAGATCAAAGGGCAGCATATTCTGGCTGCGCTGAGCCCCCGGCATCTCGTTTTCTAGAAATTGTAGTAAGTGCTGCAAATAACCTCTGTCAAAATGCATCTAAGCAGCCTGGCTCTTCCATTTTTCCATTGCTGACTATCTTCAAAGTGGTATACAATTCACCATTAATGAGGCAGGTTGTAATCTCCACCTTCGAGGTTGCTAGGGGATCGCTCATGTCTACGGGATACAAGAGAAATGATTAATAAATGGACAAAGGTCCCCCCCCCCCAAAGACATGGCAACAAACTCCACATTCTTCCTGCAGAGCACAAGCAACCACTTGCAAATATTAACAAATGACAATGTAGAATTAAAGCATTTTCCAACACTTCTTGTTTTTTTAATAGCAATAACCCCTTTTGTTTAACACCTTTGGCAATTACCAACTAAAGTGACTATGTAATAAGCGTAAAGGAATAGAAGTTCGCCTTTCTTTTAAAATATAGATTTTTTTAGTGGCATGTACAAGCACTCAGAGGACATTTTGAGAGCAATGTTAGTTTAATGGTCACTGCTTTTGAAATAACGTGTTATCTTTCAGTTGTTGTTCTGTGCCTTCAAAATATTTCTGACTTATAGTGACCCTAGAGTTAACCTATCATGGGGGAGTTTCTGGGGCTAAGAGTGTGCAACTTGCTTAAGATCACCCAATGGGTTTCCATGGTCAAGTGGTCTCTAGAACTGTAGTCCAATGTGAAGTTATTTGTCAGTGGCATCTGCCACACAGCAAGGCAAGAAACACGATCACAGCCACCTTAAGGCTATAAACTAATTTATTTACAGCTATACACATCCAAAGCTACTAAACTAATAACATCGTAAAACTGCTTCCACTCCGTCCCGGTAGCTAGATAGCGAACACACAGAACACACTGTTATCAGTACTAGTCCACACCTCCTGTATTCCAGAGTGACGTATGACATACGATGCACTGCGTCCATTGCTCTATACACTTTGATTTATGACCTCTCTAGGAATGCCGTTCCCTCCATGGTACAGTTAACTCTTTCCCCACAGGAAATACACTCGGCACATAGCATTGCATTTTAAACATACATACATACTTTGAAATCTACATTACACATTTCAAACAGCTCCAACATTATTAACTCTAAATCTGATTTGATGCAAGAACCAATGGTGACCAGGGAGAGACAAAAATAAGGAAAATATGCCTTGGCTCATTAGAGTCCCTAGTTTCACTTCTGTTCCACTTGAGGCAATTTGTCATGATGCTAGGGCTCTGCCGATACAGAGGCAGAGATGAACCAAACAAACTCCCAGTTTGAGTTAAACAATTTAATTAAAATAGCACTTACTTTCTGGATGTTTCAATAGTCCAAAATATAAAACATAAAGATAGCACTCAGCCACAGAATATAAAACAAAAACTGACAGCAAATACTGTTGCAAGTTCAAGAGAACACCATAGTCAAAAGGTCCAGTCCAGTCGTCAAACACTGAGAGTTCAATGAGCAAAGTCCAGGGATCAAGAGTCTATACCGTAGTCAAAAGCCAGTCCAGAGATTCAAGGTTTCAGGGTTCCAAAAGTTCAGGCGACAGGTCAGGATACCAAAAATCCACAAACCTGGGGGAAAACCAGCAGCATCTACCACCAAAATAAGACAAATACTCTTCTCGCTTAGATCAGTCCCAAGACTAGCTCCTTATATCCAGAAACACCCAGCTACAACCTATCTCTTGCATGCCTCCACCCTTAATTGCTTTCACCCATGAACTCTTACTTACAGATTACTCAATCCTTTAGAGCTAAGACTTACATTAACTCTACCACCACCAACCACCATCAACTGCAGAACATGATACATTGCACAATTCTATATATAAAGAGGAAAACTAGCATGGCTTCCAGTATTCTAGATCCTTTACAAAGCTTTAGCTCAGACAGATCACCGAGTGGCACACTGAATTCAAATGTGTACTATGCTTGGAATCCTTGATACCTGAAGGAGCATCTGTCCCCTATATATGCCTGTCAAAGATTGAAGTAGATTGGAGGGGCCTTCTTTGGATCCTACCAATAGGAGTAATATTCTGTGGGAGGCTGTGTACAAAGACCGCTCTGATGTGATGCTCTTGCAATATACCCTCTCTTTAGAGGCACAATTAACATCAACACCAGAGTAATACTGATGTTTACTAAAACATTTGGGTTCCAGCCAATATTACATTATTTCCAGGGGTTTAAATTGCTTTTCAATTGTCTAGTTTTAACTAGTCAGATCATGTAATGAAGTACTATAATTGCTACGTGTCTTCAAGTCATTTCTGACACATGGGAATCCTAAGGCATAGTTTTCTTGGCATGTTTTGTGTAGTAGAGGTTTGCCATTATCTTCTCTGAAACTGAGAGAGTTTGGGTTGCCTAAAGTCACCCAGTGGAAATTTGAATTCTGGTCTCCAGACTTGGAAGTCCATTGCTCAAACCACTATGGTCTCATAAGCCACAAAATCCAAGGCCAATTTAAAGTACTGCTGCTTCAGATTACGGAGGTATTTACACACTTCACCTCTGAGCTGCTGTGGCAATGGGAGCAAACTCCAGACTGTTCAGTTGGACTGAACCCAGGGTGACTGCTGGACAGATCCCCTTATCTGGGCTGTCCTTGTCAACATGGCAGCTGGCTACCTAGCTCTGGAGAGCTCCTGGCCATCACCAGGCACCTTTACTGACACCAGCAAAGCTGCTCACGCAGGCTGCATGACCTTTGGTACAAGATTGTTGTTTAATTGCTCAAACTCCAGCCATCTTGCACATGCAAACACATACAAATATATGGCTATCTGCAATGGCCCTCCCCATAAACTCACACTATCATCATGCAAACAATCTGTGTGTATTCTGTTCAGAATAACTTTCCCCAAAACTTCCAGATGTGTGAATACAGAATGAAATTTCTACAAAACTTTTGCCACTGTGTTATTCTTCCCTCCCAGATTACCTGCATGCCATGAAACCCATTTTTCATCGAGGAAAATGAATAAAGGTGAATTTTGTTTCCATCCCATCCTTCTCTAACCAATTTTCTCTACTGACACCACTCACAGTTTTCATTAACTTTGACCCCACTTGCCTATTATTCTGTTACATTTTTCAGCTACCAACCATTCTTCCACTCTTTATTCTATTACAACACTTTCTTTCTCAGGTTATCTTCAGCCGGATCTCTACCTTATGGATTAAGGATGATTTTTTTAATACAGTTCTATTTAATTTTTGTGTCCTTCTTGTTCCAGTTTAACAGTCTGTAAACAGCCAGGTGAGCTTCCTATAGAAGGCATAGGCAGTTTTTTAGGAGCTTCTCTTATTATTGCCTATAATACCTTATATACCATTTGATTAATTCCTTGATGACTGAATAACTGAAGGAGAAAGACAAGGGAAAACACTGATGCAGACCGATTAAAAATAATAAAATGAATGGAAATAAATATTTATTTATGTGCAATAAACACGTAATTCCTTATTCCAAGTCAGAGTTAAATATCAGCTTCAGAAAGATTAACAGTAATTAGATTATTAAGCTAATAGATGGAACATGGACTTTCTTCCCACCCTATGTTTGGTGTTCTCTTCAATGGTTCTCAACTTGGAGTCTCCAGATGTTTTTGGTCTACAACTCCCAGAAATCCCAGCCAGTTTACCATCTGTTAGGATTTCTGGGAGTTGAAGGACACATCTGGGGACCCCAGGTTGAGAACCATTGTGTTAGGATTTCTTGGAGTTGAAGCCCCAAACATCTGGGGACCCACAGGTTGAGAACCACTTCTTAGTTGCTACCTACCTTTTTCTGTTAGCATCTTGCACTGGAGATTAGCAAGCAACTCAAACTATTTCAAGAGAGAAGAGAAGGATACAGAGAACGATTGGGTCAGCTAGCTGTTTCATCTTCAGGCTACTTTATATTATCAGTAGAAATATGCAGCAAAGTAGAGATGGACAACTGCCAGGAGTTGGAGGGACACTTGTATCCTGTTGAATGCAGTTGCATTTGTTCTCCCACCCGCTACAAAAAGCAAGATCCACAATAACCAACACCACTGCAAACATCAGGGAAGAAGCTAATATTGGTCATTTGCTAGAACTCATATTTATCTTTTAAATGCTATAAAGGCTGTTCATTTTGAACAGATGAGCACTAGATAACCTCTTGGTAATTTTGAGATGACATCTACCAGAGGATCACAGAGGATGACAAAATTGGATGCCTTGATAAAATAGCGAACATCCTGTGGTTCCTCCACAATGACATGACAGCAAAAGTCTTTAACAGCAATGGCTCCCAACAATTTGACACCAATTTAAAGTGGGTGTCAAATATGATAAGTTATTGGCCCAATCTTATTTTCTATCTTCATCACTATGATTCTATACCTTGTTGATAGGAAGCTTCCCACACTTGTGGAAGTCACATACCAGACAGATTTTTTTTTGTCGTGTCAGGAGCAAGTCGCTTCTGGTGTGAGAGAATTGGCCGTCTGCAAGGACGTTGCCCAGGGGACGCCTGGATGATTTGATGTTTTTATCATCCTTGTGGGAGGCTTCTCTCATGTCCCCGCATGAAGAGCTGGAGCTGATAGAGGGAGCTCACCCGCCTCTCCCCAGATTCGAACCTGCGACCTGTCGGTCTTCAGTCCTGCCGGCACAGGGGTTTAACCCACTGCGCCACCGGGGGCACCAGCGGTAGCGGGGTATAAATAAATAATAATAATAATCTAAAAGTAAGGTAACAACAACTTCTGTTACAGAACTCCAATATGATGATGATAACGTAGTATGTTCTCATTCAAAGGAAGACCTACAAACCACTTTAAACACCTTCACAGAAGTATATGAAAAGCTTGGCCTTTCACTTAACATTAAAATCCCAAAAAGCTCTACGTGCATGCAAAAATCAATCTCTTTTCAATGCTAGAAATACAGATTAATAGTGTGATGCTAAAAATGTTGATCATTTCCACTACCTTGGCTGCCACTTCTCCACACAAATTAACATAAACTCGAAAATAGAACACAGTTTGAGCTCTGCCAGTGCAGCATTTTTGTGAAATGAAGCAGAGTGTGTTCAATAATTGGGACATTCATAGAGATACCAAGATCCTTGTTTATAAAGCTACTATGCTTTCAACTCTGTTGCATGCCTGTAAAACATGGACCATCTACAAATGCCAATCTCAACATCTGGAACGATTCCATAATAATAATAACAACAACAACAACAACAACAACAACAATAATAATAAGGATTGAAGAGAAACAACTGGAAAAGCTGACACGATATGAGGATTTAAAGATCAAACCACAAAGACTCTGGCACAAGCCAGTAAAGGTGGTCCCAGTGGTAATTGACACACTGGGTGCAGTGCCTAAAGACCTTGGCCTCCACTTAAACACAATCGGTGCTGACAAAATTACCATCTGCCAGCTGCAGAAGGCCACCTTACTGGGATCTGCACGCATTATTCGCCGATACATCACACAGTCCTAGACACTTGGGAAGTGTCCGACGTGTGATCCAATACAACAGCCAGCAGAGTGATCTTGTCTGCTGTGGACTCATCTTGTTGTGTTTCAAATAATAATAATAATAATAATAATAATAATAATAATAATAATAATAGTTTATTTATACCCCCCTTCCATCTCCCCGAGGGAACTCGGGGCAGCTTACAAATGGAACAAGACCAAAAATTACAGATTAAAACAAACACATTAAAATAAAATTAACAGATAGCAATCAAATAAAAACATATCACGATCACAGAACAACATCATAAAAACAATATCATGGCTGAACAAAAATCTATGCTGGATTTGATTTCAGCATTGCCTTTAAAAAATTCCTACAAATCTCCTGGGAAGACAAGTAGGCAACTTATTTATTATTTTATTTATTTAGAACTTTTATAACTCGGTCTTCTCAACCTCCGAAGAGGGACTCAGGCCAGCTAACAACAGAAAATCCATACACAAATAAACTAATAACACCATAACATCATAATACATTAAAATACAAACCAAATAAATACAGAAGAAGCAAAGACCACTAGCACTGAAACAAGGATTCTTTGCCATCAACTTCACTGGACTGGTCACATTGCCTGAATGTCTGATCACCATCTCACAAAATTGCCAAGAGGAAGGCACATCAAGCAAACCTTTGTCATGTCTGCCTTCCACCTGGAAATCTATGTCCTCAATGTGAAAGAACATGTGGATCCAGGATAGGTTTTTACAATCCTTTGCGGATCCAACGCCAAGGCTCCATTTCTGGAAGGGAATCACACTTAGCCACAAATGATCCCCTATGATGATGACAGGAGATAACAGAATTTTAGACATTGTAAAAAAGGTTCTCATGACTATATTGTATACACAAATCACATTTTTCTCAGCTCCGTTTTTCCCTGATTCACAGTAGACTATATGATTGCACGTTTACCCTTCTATAGTAAACACAAAGCTTTGTGCAAATTGAAAAAAAGTAGAAAAACCAGATTTAATCTTCCTCTATGTTACATGAATCTTTTACATGCAGATTTTCCCCCTCTACAGGAAGGAATGTATGTGCATGTGTGTAGATCAGAAAATAGAGAACTTATTTTTCAAAAGGCAATGAATAAAAAAAACAACTTTCGATTAACATTTTAACTATTATATTTGTACAGCTATAAATGTGTGAGATGGACACAACAAGATTTGACTTGATTGCCCAACACTTGGTAATGTTGAGAGATAGATGCTTTTGATATTTTAATTATAAACTCCACATGGAATCCAATTCCTAATATGAACTTGTATGGAGCAACTTCTCAAAGACTCTAAAGAATCCTTAATTACAAAACATGGGAGGCACAGATAACTTTTAAGTGTAAAAAAATCCATCAAGACTAATTAGGATTCTTTTCTTTATTTTTCTCATAGTGAGGAAATGTGAAGGGAAAAACAAAGTCTGAAAAACAGTATACAAAGGACATATTGTCTCATTTTCTTTGGTCCTTATTTATTTTTCTCTTTTGTTTTTGGGACAAAAGAAGTGCCTTCTGTTATATGGAAGACGTGTAGCTTCTTTAATACAAAGGTTGCCATTCAACCTGAGAATAATTCTATTTCAATTGTTTAAATACTTAGGCATCCTTGTTATTGAAAGTGCTTAAATCAAACTTCTTTAAAACACAGGTGGTTTATGGATATTTAGTTATTTTGTTCAGTCCAACATTATTGTCACCAACGGCTTGAAAATGGCGGCAGAAGCTGAATCACACCAATTTCATACACATTAATCTGAAACACAGAGATTGTGGGAAGTGTATTAAACAGAAGGCCAAAGAGTATGCTCAGAGGGATACCAACCAATTAACATCATGTCTAACATATACTTGTTCAGTTTGTACTGCATACGATCCATAAATTAGACCCTAGGCTATTGACTACAAGAATTTCCAACCACTGTTGGGGGGCTCGCCATAGAGAATAAACAGTTCTGGAACCTAGATGAGATGCTTTTTTAGATTAAAACCCTTAGAATAGGGAGCCTCCAAGGAGTCCAGAGTTGCAGTCTAGAAAAGAAACTTATCTAAGCTCTGGTTTGGTTTTTAAGATGCAACAAGTCTATTTATTTGAGTTTGATGTAATAATAAATAATAATAAACTTTATTTATACCCCGCCCCATCTCCCAACAAGGGACTCGAAGTGGTAATAGTAAGACATGAAAGAAACCATAACAGCTGGAACATATTTCCAAGAAGTTCCCAAATTACAAACAAGATAGGTTCTGCAGGCTTGTTCTTAAGTTGAATTCACATGTAAGTCAGAACAGATACATTTGATAGTGTAACTCCAGCCAAAAATCTGGATAGCACAGGGAAGGGTTAACACCTCTGTGGTGTTTGTTTTGCTCTCTGCGCCATTGTTCAGAAGATTTCACCTCACTTTCTGTCTTGTGATAATTGGATTTTGAAAAAATTGGCTTGTTGTGGAAGCCAGGATTGGTGATAAAACTTCAGTAGAGACCCCTTTTCCCCATGATAACCTTTCCCGGAGTGAATTTACCTTCCTAGTGATAGATAACCTCTCATTTCCTGTTGTCTCAACCCCATTCATAACTATGGATTGCTTGTAAGTCAAATGTTTATAACTGAGGGAAGGCCTGTACTCCTTTTCTCGCTATGGTTGGCTTAAAATTCAAGGAAGATTATTATTTTCTTGGATGTGAAATGACCTCTTGAATACCTGCTATTCATTTCTATCTTAAGAAGTGAATATTTTTGGGGATAATGCAAGGGTAGAAGGCAAAGGTGTCTACCACACCCATATAATGACTTTGTCACATGGCCTCTAAAATATCCAGGCATCCCCTGGGCAACATCCTTGCAGACAGCCAATTCTCTCACATCAGAAGTGACTTGCAGCTTCTCAAGTAGCTCCTGACACACACACAAAACATGGATGCTAGAGTTTCTCTGTGTTGTTGGGGTGTGTGGAGAACCTGGCCCCATGCCCCGCATTGCCCGACTCCTCTCCCAGCTGTCAGTTGCTAGGTCCCTAAATGTGGCTATCGTACCAAGATTTGGTTTTCACATGGATAAACTGTAACTGCACACTTTCGTTTTAACTTTTTTAATACTAAAGAGTAATATAGTTCCAAGCAGCCTCAGGGAATGGGAAATTAAAATGGCAGTATCTAGGCCATGTAAACCAGAGGGATTTTATCAACTTTACAAGAAGATGGCACTTTGTCCTGGTCCACTTAAACTCAGCCTTGATATGACAGACATTACTATATTAGGGATAAGTAACTTGAAACCCCAGATGGTGCTGGGAAAATACCAGCAAATTTCAATTTAAAGCAATCAACTCCAAGGCAAGGCATTACAATGGATTTTTTTTTTGTCGTGTCAGGAGTGACTTGAGAAACTGCCATCTCCAAGGATGTTGCTCAGGGGACACCTGGATGATTTGATGTTTTTATCATCCTTGTGGGAGGCTGCTCTCATGTCCCCGCATGAGGAGCTGGAGCTGGTAGAGGGAGCTCATTCGCCTCTCCCCGGATTCGAACCTGCGACCTGTTGGTCTTCAGTCCTGTCGGCACAGGGGTTTAACCCACTGCGACACCGGGGGCTCCATTACAATGGATGTGAGAACAAAGATCTAGAATGGGCTGTCTGAAGACATCTCTAATTTTCCCCAGCTTACATGCACACTTTTGATATTAGATAATGTTATTAGGTAATGCTCATAGTTAGAAAACAGGAAATGAGAAAACCAAGCAAAGGTATACCCCTCTCCTCTCTCATTGGCCAGAAAAGGATTTGGGATGAGGCTAACTGGTAAAGATAAGGTGAACAATAAAACCATTGTTCCAGTATTAGCTATTTACCCTTTTCTTTTCTTTTTTGCTTTTCTGTAGGCCTGAATAAACTCTTCTCTCTTTGTTCAAGCAACACCTGCATCATTTTTGACCTATGCTGAAATTTGGGAGCGGTTTTCCCTGCCTGATAGGTAACGGTGAAATGCATACCAAATTTGGGAAACTCCCAGACAATGGTGTGATGGGAAAAAGAGTATGCTCTTTTTGGAGAGCACTTGAGAGTTGGATCAGGACCCCTAGAGGACCACATCTGGTCCAGGTTCTCCACACCTGATTTAAAAGAGACAAAAATTCCTCACTAGTCAATTCCCCACTTATTCTTTGTTGTCACCCATGCTATTTCAGAACAAATTTTAGGAAAGGAGGTAGTGAACAATGATGCTCAGGCCTCATCTGCACTGCCATTCAATGCAGGTTAATTGCATTGAACTGCATTATGTGTCAATGTAGTCTCATTTAATGCAGCTCAATGCAGTTAAACTGTATTGTAAAACTGCATGATCTGGCAATGTAGATGTGGCCTCATTCTAACTAGATTCAGAGGCTGAGGCAGAGAATCATTCCTGTTTCATTGCTTCTGCAAAACTGAGCCAAAGTAGTATATACCCAAATAATTTGGAAGGTCACACACTTAAAATACAATATTGAGTAACCCACCCCCCCCACCCCGAAAAAAAATGGTTTCCCTACTACTATAAATCTTGGTCTCCATAGATATTCTGGAAGAATATGTTCACACATTTGCTATGTTGAGCAAATTCTGCAAGTACTACTTGACAACCACTACTTAAAGACCTAAAGGCCGCTCATAGCCTGTGGCATAAAGAAGCCGTGGATGTTTGCTCCAGATAAATCTCTGAATGTTCCATGGAGCAAAGCTATTTCTTTGGCAAAGCTATTTCTACAGAGACTGATGTTTGAATTTTAGTATGTCCAATTGTTTTAAGGGAAGAAATCACATTTCAAGGTTATAACGGAGAAGGAATACATCCTTGTTATTTAAACCTCTGTCTGGTCAGATGTATCATAGCCTCAGGCTTTCAAATGAGACCTAGCAGCTATATCTATTAAAATTGTTGTTACAGAAAACACTAGAGTTATCCGTATCGATTCAAAACAGGTTTCTTAGGTACAAGTACACCTATATGGCACACCTTTGTACTTTTGTATACTTACTGACTTAGGTGATCCCTCGTTGTCCAAGTAAGATTGTCCTCCAAGTTTGGTGTCCTGGCAGTGGGTATGTAGGTGACTGTGGAGCCCAATTCTTGACCTACATCTTCTCCCACAGTGAGGACATCAGTTTCCAGGTGGAAGGTGGTCCACCTGGCTTGACGCACCTTCCTCTTGACACATTTCTGTCTTTTGCCCTCCATTCATGCATCTTCAAATTCTATTTGATGCCTCAACAATTATAAGCATGTAAAACAATAATAAAATACTGTTAAAAACATTTAGCATAAAATATCAGAATATAAAAAACCGTACAATGCCATAAAAACATTGTTGTGAGCATCTCCTTGTCAAAGTCATTGTACAAATTGCATTGTCAAGTCATTCCATGATTTTGTATAATTATGCTGCATTTGGGAAGGCCTGCTCAAAAAGCCAGGTTATCACCTTTCTTTGAAAAGTTAGGAGAGAGGGGACCGATCTTATATTCCTAGGCAGGGTGTTCCACAGTCAAGGGGCCACCACTGAGAAGGCCCTGTCTCTTGTCCCCACCAAGCACATCTGCGAGGAAGGCAGGACCGAGAGCAGGGCCTTCCAAAAGATCGTCATATCCTAGATGGTTCATAAGGAGAGATACATTTGGATAGGTAAATTGGACCGAAACCATTTAGGGCTAGAAACCTATCTGTTCTATTCTCTCATCCTGGTTTCTCTTTGCTAAGCATTTCACCAACCAATTGTCTTCTCATTTGTTGTCAGGAGGTTCTGATGGCATAGATCCTCTTTTTAGAAGATCACCAATTAGGTATTTTCCCTATACCTAGTTACCATATTTAACATTGTGTAATGCTGATCTGAAGTGATACAGGAAAGCTCATTTGTTTTTAACTCTAGAATTTGCCGGCAATCCTTTCAACTATCGACATCTATCATAATTATCCAAAATAATTATATACTTTTAAAAGCTGGCATTCTGCTTTGCATTAATCACACCTACTTGGTTGGATTCTGAAATTGGGGTGGGGGCAAATGTCATCTAATAATGAGACACTAAAGTAGGAGGAAAACAAAGTGGCCCATATTTCACATTGTTCTCTGAAAAGGAGCTCATAGCCTGAACACATCTCAAAAGTGAGGATGACTGATGGGGAATTGGGAGCGGGAGGAGAGAAGAATAGCAGCAAGAGGCCTTTATTTCTTTTCCTCTAATAGCTCATCATGACACATCTTACATCAAAGACAAACACTATTATAGCCTGAATTATTTCTTTTTTTCAATATTAATGAATAGCCTTATTTTTAAAAGATTGTTTTCTTGATAAATATAAATGAAGAAGGTGAATGAAACATGGCAAAAAGGAAACTAAAACCAGCATTCTGTTAGTGACATACAGAAGTGTAATTTCAGGCTTTATCACACAAAGATGTGATTCCATGGCAGTTTCATGGCCACCAATATCAGCTACAGACTGAGCTTATTAATTTATTTCATATCAAAAGCATTGCATAAATTAGTATAAAACCGATAAAAATAGAAGGAGTGCAGGTGGCTAAATATCTTTGACCAAAAATGGGCAACAGCAATGGCATTGTCTTAGCCTCCAACAATTTTTCCTCTGTACATGAGGCAGGGCATAGTGGACAAGCATACAGATGCGGAGTTGTCTGTTCTGCTCCACAGTCACATAAGGTATGGGATTCTTTTAGGTAGTGCCATTTTGCCAGGTTGTCTTTTGATCTGCCCCACTCACTTGAGCTGAGTCCTTGTTGCCCATTCTTGGTTTCCCCCTGGAGGAAGACTTGTGGGGGTGTCGTCTTGGGGTTTCCTGGTTGGCTGCGAGAATACCCTTGCTGTTGCGGGATCCGAAGGTATTTCTCATATACATTTTTCTTGATGTGGGGGGGGGGGGGGGGGGGGGGGGTGGGGGGGGGGGGGGGCTTGAGGGGCTTCCCCCCCCCCCCCGAAATTCTCATGGTGGTTCGCGAAAAGGCCTTACTGGTGCATTATTTAAACTGTTATGTTTATTCATATCATGATCTGATCACCATACTCAATATATCCCATATGCATGGTGGTATTGGGGTAATGATACAAAAGGTTTGCTAGGCTAGACCCTCTTTCACTCAGACTCAGCCCCCCCGAAACTCAGCCCCCCCCAAACCCCCCCTGAAAAAAATCAGCCCCCCCCCCCCCGAGAGTCTATTGGGAGGAGGCTGGTAACCATGTAGTGGGTGGCTTTCACAGTGTTCAACCTTATTTCTCTCACATTGAGCAGCAACTTCCCATCGCACATCAGGGGGGCAATGCCAGCTAGCTTGTAGAGTTTATCAACAGGTGTAGGTTTAAGACATCCTGTGATTATTCTGCATGTTTGATTCAATGCTATGTTCACCTGCTTTGCATGGGCAGACCTATGCAGGCATACTCAGCAGTTGAGTAAGACAAGGCTCATTCACACCATTATGCTGATTCATCGGCCCATAGTCCCATAACATACTTCCACAACTCTTGTAAACCTGTCTTCCTGAACTTCTACTGTTCTATAATTTTAATTTTATTAATTTAAAGTAATTTTGCAGTTCTAGCAATTGTTGGTTTTTGAAAATTGCAAACTGGCAGTGGGATGAACACAGCTTCAATGCTGGTTTGCCTCCCTTGTGTGATAAAGTCCAGAATGTTAGACTTGCATATGTATGTATGATATATGTATGTTGTTGTAGATGCTGGAATCCTTCTAGATATGTTCTCTTGTCTAGGTGCAGATAGATGATGTCATCCACTGAGACCTCTGGAGGACCCCAGTGGAGCTTAGTGGAAGATGTCCTTGATCAATAGCTGGCTATGGGGACAGAGGCAGATGCTTTTCTGATCCACCTCAACTTTCTGCTAGCAACAGACTGGCTGTGAAGGGAAGTTAATGCAATAAAATGGGAATTATGACAAGGGAGCCATAGTGTAGTTACACTTGATGAATGGAGGCTCCCAGTCTGTCTCTTGGCAATGTTTGACTACCTTTCTTCATAGGCTTACCACCCAGTAAGAAATGACTGAGAGTTTTTCCACTGAAAAACTTTGGTGTTATTGAACTTCTTTAAATGTTGACTAGGGATGTGAAATGGTATTTTAAGCGATCAGAGCCCAAGGTGAAGCAGATTTAGGATGTTACAAAGAATGACACCCCATTATGTCTACTATTTCATTTAATACATTTTAATCTTACCCTTCCAGCAAAAGCTAAAAATGATGGACACCATGCCCTTCCCTCATTTTCTTCTCACAACTATCCCGTGAGAGAGGTTAAGCTAAAAGAGAATTACTGGAGCAATGTCATCACTCAAGAAGCTTCATGGCTGAGCTGGTATTTGAACTTGTGACACCCTGGTCGTGGCCCAACATGCAAACATGGCCTCCCGGTGCCCAGCATTTAATTATTCAATTTATATTCTGCCTCTCTCCCAAGAATGAGATTCAGAGCAGAATAACTTGCTTTATGATTTGTGTCTCCCTAGTTTTTATTTCCCCCATTCCATTCCACATCATTGCCTATGGCTGCTGTTGCATTGGGGAAACACAAGTCACAATATTAAGAAAATACAATGTTAAGTTATGCTAGATATTACAGCACACAAAACAAGTGTAACTGAAAACCTAAAGTATGTACATATCGAGTAATGCAGGAAACAGTACAGTGCCCAGATTAACAACTCCCCTTTGGCAGCAACCACAGTCCAAGTACTAAAGGTATTTGGCAAATGAAGGGTGGGAGAGCAGTCTAGCTTCTCACAGTAGGAAGAGAGCTCCATGGTTTTTATTTAATGAAGGCCCGTGAAGAACATCAAAGAATATTTCATCAAATGTTTGGAATTCAGGATCAAATTATATTTCACACATAAGCACATGCAATCAAGCTTTCTTCTGAGAAAAGGTTGTTTAGGATAGAAGTGATCAGGAGGGGCAAATAGTGAGTAGTGCAGGTACATAACTGAAAAACATTATTATTTATTTTTATTTATTTACAGTATTTATATTCCACCCTTCTCACCCCGCAGGGGACTCAGTGCGGATTACAATGTACATATACATGGTAAACATTCAATGCCATAGACACACAACATATATAGACATACAGTCAGAGGTTACTTAATATTCCTACTATTTTCTGGCCACCAGGGGAGCTGTTGCTTCACCATCCATCCACAACACTGATGAAGTATTTCCTCATTCCTCGCATGCTTGCTGGAGATTTTTATGGCCTCATAAATTAGTTAAATTAGCCTCCCCACATGAGTGGTACCTAAATTTCCTACTGGACAGATGCAGCTGTTTTCAAACTCATGACCTTTTGGTCAGTAGTGATTTTAATGCAGGTGACTCCCAGCCAGCTGCGCCACAGTCCTGGTGCTTTGTATAGGGTCAGATTTGTACTTTGTATGGGGTCAGATTTCTTTCGCTGCCATGCCAAAACTTTGTCCAAAAAGTTACTTTTCTTTTTGAGATAGTGTCCAACAGTTTCTCAGTCTGGTGTTTCTTCATTTCACTTCTAGTTGTGCCCCACAGTAGAGTGGCTTTTTGGCCTTGTGGCCTTGCAAGCAGATGCTACTGATGCCAGTGTAAAGCAGGAAGTATATAATTGCAACAGATGGTCCAGCATGTGGGTGGACCATACACTAAGGCACTGTTTGATCTGGAAAGCTCTACTGAGAGAATCTTAGCAGCACCGCAGCTTCGTACTGTGAGTGCACGGATACCTACTGCTGCCCCCTCCTCAATTCTATGTTCCTTTGAGGCAGCCTACCTTTGAAGCAATTTTTAACCTAGTCTTTGAAGAGACAGTAATTTATTCTTACACTGTATAACCATTGCTTATCACTCAGCACACTCAGTGCATCTTCCTCCTTCTCTCACCCAGAATGCGAATGAAAAATGAATCTCACTATAACCTAAAGAGAAGACTGTCTAGAAGTCAGGTTACTGCAGTAGGTAAGTAATATCCAACTAGCCAAGGGACAGACCTCAAATGAGCATCTACAGAGCTAAGCAGACCAATTGACTACCAAAGTTTAGGGGCTTTGAGCGGTCTTTCTTAAAGTAAGCCTTGAGACAGTTTGAACCTTTTATAGTAACAGCTGGTGATTCCTGTATCAGGGAATGCAGTGCAGATTTTAATCATGGCTCAAGGGACTCTCCAAGTTGCCGAACCCTACACCTCCAAATAGGTTCAGTTTCTTAGATTTTTATTTTAAACTATTAAAAATGTGGTTTAATTGATGAGAAAGCCATAAGCGACCATTGGCATTCTTTGCTAAGTAATGTTAGGCCAAAGGGGAACAACTCTCTCACTATGTATATGTGAAGAAAGAACATCAACACCTTGTTGAGAAGGCTGCTCCAACATGGTGAGATAGCCTGTGGGAATCTCTCAGGTTTTCACATATATCTTTGCTCTTGTGTGAAAGACAACCAAAAAGGAGAATGGTTTCAGGAGATGGCTACCCTGAATGAACCCTGGAAGAAATGGTAGATTAGGAAAATTAGGGAATTGAACTCAGAATTGAACTTCTTGAATTGTATGGATCCATGATATCCAAACAAGCCATCACTTTTATGGCAGCTTAATGAACACTTGACTGACAGTGAACTCCTCTCCAGTTTCTCAGGCTACCTACTTGCACTGCCTGATCACCCTATAATTAGGAAATTTCAGTTGGAGGTTTTTTGTGTGTGAGAAACTGCAACATGTTGAACATGGATGGAGCAAGCACACTCCCCTGAGGCAGGCCGTTCTTCTTTTTCCGCCATCTGCTTCTCTGGCCCTGGAACTCAACAAAAAAGTTCATGTTTTGTAGCAGGTTTCCTATGAGGTGGGTGAGGTGGTAGTCCTTTGTGATATACATTTTTCTCAGGAGGAGGCGGTGGTTTACAATATCATAAGCCACTGACAGGTCTATGAAGACAGCTCCTGTGATCTGCTGCCTTTCAAAGCCATCTTCTATGTGCTGAGTTAGGTTTAGCACTTGCGATATGCAATTGTTGCCTTTCCTGAAGCCAGCTTGCTGTGGAATCAGACATGGGTCTATTTTTTCCATAATTCTATGCAAAATAAGAATTGCAGTGATAGCACCCTATTTACCATTTTGCTTCAAATGGCATGGTGGATCCAAAGACATATATTCATTTATTTTCTCTGCAGTTTTCACTCACTCCTGGGTTGTTGTTTTTTTAGTAGATTGATACAGCATGATTATAATACACAGACAGACACCTTCATGTCAAGCCAGTGAACCCTAGAATCAGCTGGAAATAGGTGAAGATTAGTGCCTAGACACAAAAAAGGAAACCATTTCCTCCTTTAATCCCACCTGCCCTGAGGTTGATCTCCCTCCCTGGATCCTCAAAAAGACATCACAGCAGTGGTTCTCAACCTGTGGGTCCTTGGGTGTTTTGACCTACAACTCCCAGAAATCCCAGCAGTTTACCAGCTGTTAGGATTGTGGGGAGTTGGAGGCTAAAACATTTGGGGACTCACAGTTTGAGAACCACTGCACTACAGTCTCTTCAGCTCCAACACCTGATATCCTTATTGTAACCATCATCTTGTTACTTGCAGTTATGGTATTTCTGAATATGTGGTAAGCAACCATAGATAAATCATAATATGAACCACTTGTGCTGGGTTTGGGATTTTGTTTATGATCTGCTTGTGTACATTTTCTACTAAATTGTTGTAAATGCACAATCGCACATGGAGGAAATCCTTATTGTTTTGATATGTACAACTTGCATTTAGAGAATTGTGTCAGAGAGTGTTTGTGCTGACATATGATGGGCTTTGCCAGACAATAAGATACTGCCTCAGCACAATAGTAATTGGCAGAAAATGGAACATTTGTATCCGTCTATAGCCCTGGAGGACGGTAGTATGGCCTTTAGTGGCCTCCAGCACCAAGGTAACTCACCACTTTTGTCATTGCTGGATTGATGCTTTCTTTAGCAATTGCTGCCTTTTGCTGGATTATTTGATTTATCACCCAAGCTAGCCTTCTGCAAACACCATGTTTTTTTAATCACGATGCGGAACACCCTAAGAGTATCTATATTGTGAAATTAAATGTTGAATACTGGGGAATGAAAGTCAGTGAAATGATATTGGATGATAACAAAATCTAGAAAAATTGCAACTCAAATGTCTTTAGCCACATTTTTAAAAAAGAGGAAATGGTTTTAGAAAATGTCTATCTTGTCCTTTAGGCCTGTCAAAAATAACGAAGACTATAAATATAAAAAGAAAGTATAGTGACATTAAATAAATTGAATGTAAAATCTTGATTAAATCATTAAAATCATCATAATGAGAAGGACATAAGACAACTAGGATGCCACAGCAGGGGTGGCTGAGTAAAACAGTTTAAAGTACAGTAGATAAAAAGTGTTCAACCCTATCCTAAAATTTGAAAGAAAGTTAGCCAACCAACTTTTTAAAGGAAGGGGTTCCATACTCCAGGTGCTACAAACAAGACCCTTTAATTTACCCATCAAACCCGTGCTTGAAAGTAATAAAACCTAGTGCAGGGCCTCAGATGTTGAACATGGTGGCTCAGCAGATAGTCCTTCTGGTAATCTGGTCCAGAATCACTTTATTATTTTAGAGATAATTTGCTCTTTGAATTGTGCCTAACAAGCAATAGTAAACCAGTGCAGATGAAAAAAGAACAAGTATAATGTGCTCTGACAAATAAATACCCAAAGCCACACTGGCTACCCAATCTGGAACTAGCTTGAGCTTTGGACATTCTTCAAGAGCAATTTGGTTCTGGCCCAGTTTACCTGTCCGAATGTACCTTCCCCTATAAACCATCAAGGATTTTAAGATCTTCCAGAGAAGCCCTGTTCTTGGTCCCACCACCTTTGCAGCCTCGCTTGGTGGGGACAAGAGACAGGGCCTTCTCTGTGGTGCCCCCAGGCTATGGAACTCTCTCCCCAATGAGGTTAGGTCTGCCCCCTCCCTCCTGACCTTCAGGAAGAAACTTAAATCCTGGCTTTGGAATCAGGCATTCGCAGATTGATGGATTGAACCGGTAAAGACTAAGAGTTATTGGACCACAATGTTTGAATTGAGTTGGATGATGTTTTAAACTCAGCAAACTGTCTTTTATATGTATTTTATAACTTATTTATTATATATGCTGTTTTTAAAAGGTTATTTATTGTGTAGCATTGAATTTTTCCTGTTGTTAGCCATTCTGAGTCCCTCCACGGAGGAAGAGAAGAATGGGATATAAAAGTTATAAATAAGTAAGTAAAATAAATACATTGAAGAAGTTCAATCTAGAAGTTACCGAATACTGAATGATTGTGGCCAGATCTGCAAGATCTAGGAAAGGGAATCCTTGATGTGCTAGTAGAAGCTTCATAAAGGCAACCACTGGCTTTCTGAATGACATGCAGCTAATTCATGCCACAAGTCAGGTAGCAATGGACAGGGCCTACTCGGTGATAGCTCTCCAGCTGTTGGCTCTCTCCAAAGAGCTATAAGATTATTGCTATTGTTTTTAAGGGAGAGGGATCTTATACCATTTAAATTTTATGAGTCAGATAATGGGTCGACCAAATTTTGTCTGGTCTTGCAAACTATACAGGGTCATAGGGAAAACTATTTTTCCTACTCATTAGCATTTAACCATTCTTAAAAATGTGGTCTCTAACAAGTACTGCATATTGTTAGAAGAGTTTGCTGTGGATTAGGTGTAGCTTACTCCAAAGTAAGTATACAGAGGATATATTGCAGGCAGCCTTACTATTTTTTGGAGGACTCAAAACCCACCTCTGATGTATATTTCTTAGAGCTTGATAATTTTGTAAATTTCTGATTAATATTTTTCTGAGAAGGCTCAATTATATGGAGGTCTGGGTGGTCTTAGTTTTCCAGATCATCTCTCTCTCTCTGTGTTAGCCCTGAGGGAGGGCTGAAGTCCTCACACTCCTTTCTTTTCATTAGGAGAAAGATATATTCTTATTTATTTATTTTTTGCTACATTTTTCTAATTCCCAACAGTATTCCTACCCCATTATTTCTATCATGGTAGGCTTTCTTTTTTTTGACATCTGACATGGAAAAATGATGTCTCTTTGACCTAATGTATGTATTTCGTTACACATTTCCCCACAGACTGAGGTGTCATTTTAGACTTTCAGATTTTCTAGACGTTATTGTTTTGTTCATATTTTATTTCTCCACAAGGCACTGCAGGCATCATGAATGTGTAAATCTCTGAGGCAAAACAGTGAATCCTGGGAAGCTGAAAGCAGATAAAGTTGTCACAAATCTTGCTCCCAATAAAATTATTTTCCATCTTTGTCCTCATTAGAGATCCACCTAAAACATGGACATAAAGTAGACTTATGACCTCAGCGCAAGGGTAAATTTATCAATGGTATGACACTTTCACCACAGTTGACAAAATGTAAGTTGAATATTATTATCTGTTTGTTCTATTTAACCTTGCGGGATTGTTATTGAGATTTGTATCATTCTACTTGTGTTTATAATAATAATAAAAGAAATGTGTGTGTGTGTGTGTGTGGGGGGGAGGAACTAAGCCCTCCAGATCCCATCAAGTGATGTACATCTACTTCTGGTGGGACTCCATCCCTCAACTGTTGTGAAATTGTCATAAGAGGCAGCAACGAGAACACGAGAGGCTTTCTGTGTTCTCATTGAGAAGAATGGGTTGAACATGAAGGGAAGTCGGTTGGTGATGTTTCCCTCTATGGGATAGGGAAGGGGCTATGCAGGCAATGTGGGGCATGGGGCAATGGGTTCCCCTCGCTGCCTGATGGATTTACCACATTTCAGGGCAAATCCACATGCTATTGCCTGCCATGTGGACCTTAATATGAGGTCTGTAAAGAACTCCTTACCTTAAGCAGCTAGAATGTGGGCCTGGCAAAGCCCTGGAGGCCATCTTAGAATAGGGAAACAAGGAGATGCCATCTTAGTTAAGGGTTATCTAGAGGGGGTATGTCCTAATCCAGGAAGCAGAGGCTAGACGGCCATGATTGGTTAGAAAATAGGTGGCGGAGCCTAGTGTGCAAAAAGGAAAAAAATGTACCTTTTGAACTGAGGCTTGAGTTGGCAGTTGGAATTTGTCCATTGGGAGTTTGTCAGTTGGTGATAACAGTTGGTTGGTGTTAGATAGGAGAGCTGGGTTAATCTTTTGTGGTATTCGAGAGCTAGAGAAATTAGCTAGGAATACAGATAGTGGGACAGGACCTTGCTTGTGGTCTGTTCTTTGTCCCTGAGGAAGGCTAGGCCAAAGGCTATTGGCTAGGTTCCAGAAAGGGGGAATTTTGTTTGGAATTATTATCAGCAATTAATTTCCTGAGATAATCTCCTGTTTGTTAACATCAAGATTTGAACCCAGAACCCATCTAAGAATTGTACATCAAATGTAACCAGAAGCTTATGTACCAGTAACTTACTGAAACCACTATGTATTTGTACCAGAAGAAGTTTAAGCCTGTTAAATAAACATTTTATTTATTGTTAACACTCTATAACAGCCTCAGTGTGAACATCATTGTGATTTAAACCCTATAAATAAAACAAACACTATTGTAACACAAAAGGGTGTTACTAAGTATACTCTTCACGTACAACTCAGCCTTAATACCAAACAAAAAGGTGGCAGCGGAAACAACTGAAGAAACAGTTTCAAGATCTCCCAGTTGCCTCTTTCCTGTTTTAAAAATTCCCCTGCACCTATATATAATTTGGTTGGCAGCTTGTGGGATTCACTATTTAAAAAACCCCTGTTCCTTTCCCTGCTAAGTTCCTTATAATTAACGGTAATTGGCTGGTATAGTTTTCCCCAGGTTCCTTATAAGGTCCTTAAAGAATATTCTGAATGTGTGTGGCATGTTTTCATTATATTCAAAACTCTTCGATTGTCTAAAAGAAATTATTCTTGATTCACAAAGCAGTTATACATTATGTACTTTTTTTAAAAAACCCACCATAGTTTTGGAAAGCATGGCCGAAAAATGGTTCTCCAAAGATTGGCAGTTGTGAATATTGAACTCTGAAATTTCTATTTGGTTGTCTAAAGTTAGTTCGTTAATTCATTGAAACAAACCGTAATTTCTTAATATGAATATACCACATGGATTTCTGAATTGAAAATAATTTCAGTCAACATTGTAAGGCAAATCTTTAGTACAGAATCCCTGTTAGATTTTATCTATGGGTAAATGGAGATGAGCACCACACCCCAGAGTCAGACATGACTGGACTTAATGTCAGGGGACTACATTTACCTTTACCTTTAGCTGCTTTCCTTAGTTTTAGACATAGAAGAAACACTCATACACGCACAAACGATTGAAAGCAAGTTAGCAATCTGCCAATGCCACAAAGGTTGTATAAGACTCAACTATGCAGGCAATTACATAGTGACCTTGAGTATTTCTTTGGGCATCCAGTTAATGCTCTGCAAAGCCTTAATGTTTGCAGCAAATTGTGATTTTCCTATTAATTATTCATTAATGACTGAACTCTGATTTCTCAGTTTAAAATTAATTCAATAATTACTTTGTGTAAAGCCCTAATAAGCTGCAATGAAAGACATTAATTTGGTTAGAACAACATCTCCCTTCAAATGCAATAGGACACAAATAGATGTCTTTATGGCCAGGGTACTTAAACATTCATCTAGTGCTTTATTAAAGTGTTCAAGATGCTTCCTGCACATTATTTGGTGACAAAATTATTTTCTCCCTCTTTTAATGGGGAAATGAGGTGGAGAGATTGTGGATTGCCTCAGGCCACAAGCCACCCAGCGATTTCATGGTAGGAGCAAGGTTTAAACTGGTATGATCTAATATATGGATCAGGCTTGTGTCCATATGCAACTTCAGTTCTACTTAGTTTTGCTTAGATACACACATACAAACTGGATTTCCTTCTATGTCAAGAACACTTTCATAGATAGGATTTTCCCTTTCCAAGTTTCCATGTCTTTTGTGTTTCCAATAAATACTAACATGTTCCAGTTAATTCCATGTGAATGTTGTGCTGACTCCAATGGAACCAGCAAACTCCTGTGCCGCCCAGGCAATACTTTCCTCATGTCATGGGGAACATGTTGCTGCGAGGGAGGAGGGCTCAGGGTGATGAATTCGCACCAGCTGCCCCTCATTTCGCTTCGTCTTGCTAATATGAGGCCCTCACTCTCATGCACTTTGCTCTTTTTCCACATTCACCTCACTACTCTTTTGTTCTCTGCTTATTGAATGTCACATATTATGTTCTGCAGTTATTGGTGGTTGATGATGGTAGGCCTAGCAGTTAGTGATTGAAGGGTTAATGTAAGACTTAGTATTTGTTTCATTTTGGTGATAGATGCTGATGGTTTTCCAACAGGTTTGTAGATTTTCAGTATCCTGACCTGTCTCCTGAACCCTTGGAACCCTGGAACCTTGAATCTTTGGACTGGCTTTTGACTACGGTATAGACTCTTGATCCCTGGACTTTGCTCATTGAACTCTTGGCGTTTGACCACTGGACTGGATCCTTTGCTATCAGTTTTTGTTTTGTATTCTGTGGCTGGGTGCTATCTATCTATCTATCTATCTATCTATCTATCTATCTATCTATCTATCTATCTATCTATCTTGGACTATTAAAACAGCCAGTGCTGTTTTAATTAAATTGTTTTATACAAAATGGGTTTTTGTTTGGTTCATCTCTTCCTCTGTAAAGGCAGAGTCCTGGCATCGTGACATTGAACTCAGTTTTTTTCCTGTACCCTATTGTGCCACCATTGTTACAATTTGGAACTTGGGGTGAGCAACTGTAGAGGTTTGAATCTGGAGCCCTTTTTTGCCCCAGTTGAAGAAGAAGAACTTTTTCTACCCCACCTCCATCTCCCTGAAGTGACTCAGGGCAGCTTACATGGGGCCAAGCCCAGGGCAAAATACAATTAAAAACAGAACAATAACCAGTTAAAATAGCATAAAAAATAATAAACAAACATCAAGGCAACAGCTGACAATTTTTTGGTGGAGGGGGGAAGAAGGAACTATGTGAACTGGTTAAATGATAGAGTGGTTCAAAGGTGGATAGAAACTTATAAGGGCATAGGAAATAGCATGGAAACAGAGCAATTTAACAGGATCGATTCAGCTTAAGTTACCAGTTGTTTTGACCAAAAACGTGCACACAATTGCAAGTGGTCAGAGCTTCTTTCTAGTTTTGAGAAATAAGTATTTTGGGATTGAATAGTGCAGCTGCTGCCTGCTGACCTAAAAACTGGTGAAATAGCAAATTGCCATTCCTAGAAGCTTCCAGAAGTGACAGTTGTCCGCCCTTACCAATTTTGACAAAGTGTGGCCTTGGACCCTCTGGTCCAAGGCCACACTTTGCCACCATGTTGTAGACAGTCCAATGAAAATCATCAATGATAACATCAGGATTCAGCATAGTTGAGCAGCAGCCCTTGCAGAGAGGGCCACTGCCAATCTTCAGACCTTCTTGGTCCCCTCTCCTTCCTGCATTCCTTGGTGTCATTTCCAATTCTTTCCCCCATCTTTATGGATCCAAGTAGTGAGTAGAGTGCTGAGATGAAGCATCCTCCTCTACTCACCTTGCAATTTCTAGTGGTTGCATCGATTGTGCTTAGGAAGAGAGAGCAAGGGGACAGAGGAATGGTCTCAAAATTGGTCTATGATCTGGGTGAAATTGGAAGTTTTTGCTCCAAATGTGAACTAACATTGAAAATAATATTTTATACTATCCTTCCTCCTTTTGAATCCCTGGAGCGTGGCCTGTCTTTAATTCTACTCAATAATTACTTCAGACTGACTCAGTTAAATACAATTGGACCAGACAGCTCCTTTTCATGCAGAACCCCCACACACCCTTATCTCCATTTAGGATCTTTATTACTTCTTCAGCTTTGATTCCTTTTTGCTCTGTTTTATCACAGCCTCTTATATGGCTCTGAAAATAAATCTAGCAGCTGTCAGAGCTCTCTTCATCTTTCTGTTAATGCCAGTGTTATCAATCATCCGCTCACAGCAAGGGGCATTAGACAAAGGGACGGATAAGCAAATCCAAATCTGTTTAAATAAGACAGAGTGTTTCCGTCTCCTCTTCCTTAAAATGTTATCAGTGGAAAAAAGTTCCAAGAACTTACTAAGTTTTAAACACATTTTCTGTTACAGAAATGATACGGATTAACATTTCAGCTCCATGTCTGCCTCATGCTTATGAAAACGTGAAAATGCATTTCACATTCACTTGGTAACATTGTTATTATAAGTTATACAGTTATAATAATTTACATAACAAAGAGTTCTTAGGTATAAAAAATTACCTCCCTCTGGATTCTTCTAGCATTGCTGGTTTAAGCAAAGTGTTTATATGGAGCACTGAAGTTTGCCTTAGGGTCTGTTCTCACAACCTGTGTGTGTGTTATCCAGTATGGCTTGGTGATTTTAAGAAACGTGTACAAGAGATGCAAAGAACTTCCTCTGGTAGATCTAGCTGGTCTTATATAAGCTATTTCTGTTTTTAATAGATTTAGAATAGAATGGCTTTATTGTCATTCCACAACAAAATTAAATGCCTTCTCCAGTACACACCACAACACAACACACCCATTTCTCCACAGCCCAACCACCACCACACAGACCCCAATACCATATTAAGACAAAACCATGGAGTTCAACATAGCTGGCCCACAGCTCTAGGATAAAAGCTATCTCTCAGTCTGTTTGTACTTATCTTTGTCACCCTGTACCATCTGCCAGATAATTAAAAAAGAATATGCTGAGTAAGATGGATCCCCAAGAATGCTCTGAGCTTTCTTAAGGTTGAGAGACCTATAAAGTTTTTTTTCCAAAGAGGGGAGAGAGCAACCAATGATTCTCTGCGCAGAAGTGGTGACCCTTTAGAGTGCCTTCCTGTCTGCCACTGTGCAGGATTTTATTTGACCACATCTAGACTGATCTGGATGATGATTTTTTAACCTGGTGAACTGTTTTAATGTCTATTTTATAACTATTTTAATGCATATGGATGTATTTTACTATGTTTGGCATTGAATTGTTGCCTGTTTGGAAGCCGCCCTGAGTCCCTCCTCAGAGGTTGAGAAGGACGGGAATAAATCGTCTAAATAAATACATAAATGCACGGATGCAGTAGGTTAGGAAACTCTCTATAGAACAGTGATAGAAAGTCACCAGCAGTTTTTCATTCAGTTGTTGGTTCTTTAGAAGTCTCGGGTAATACAGTCTCTGCTGGGCCCTCTTAACCAATGTTGTCATATGAGTGCTCCAGGTCAGATCCTCTTTAACAGTGACACCCAGGAACTTAAAATTGGCCATCTGCTCCACTTTGTGTCCATTTATGACCAAGGGCTGAATTTCTGGTCTGTTCTTTCTATAGTCCACCATGAGATCCTTGGTCATATTGATATTAAGAACAAGATTATTGTACCTGGATTATTGGTTTGTTTGTTTTTTCTTGGTCTGAGCCTGTCTACATTGAAGAATGAAAGAAGCTTGACTCCACTAACTTCCATGGCTCAATGCTGTGGCATCTTGGGATTTGTAGTTTGGTGAAACACCAGCACTCTTTGGCAAAGAAGGCTAAAGACCTCATAAAACTACAACTTCTGTGATTCCATAGCATTGAGCCATGGAAGTTTAGCCTTTAAAGCCCTAAACGGTTCTGGCCTGACCTATCTGTCCGAACGCATCTCCTCCTATGAACCAGTTAGGACGTTAAGATTGTCTGGGGAGGCCCTGCTCTCGCCCGCCGGCTTCACAAGCACGCCTGGCGGGGACGAGAGACAGGGCCTTCTCAGTAGTGGCCCCCCGGCTGTGGAACACCCTTCCTACAGACATTAGATCGGCCCCCTCCTTATTGGCATTCAAGAAGAGTGTGAAGACCTGGCTCTTCTAACAGGCTTTCAACTAAGCAGTACAATTGAGTGATTATTGGAATGGAATAATGGACAACGAGATCGGATGCTGATTCTATTGATGAGACGTGATGGATTGTTATATTGCTGTACTGTTTTATTGACTCTGGTGTTAATTAATTGATATTACTGTTTTAATTGATTACTGATTTTGTATTGTCTTGTTGAAACTGGTTGTTAACCGCTCTGAGTTGCCTGAGGGCTGAGAAGAGTGGTATATAGATGAAGCAAATAAATAAATAAATAAATAAATAAATAAATAAATAAATAAATAAGTTAAAGTGATGTCAAACTGCATTAATTCTACAGGGTAGATGCATCCTGAATTCCAGTGTCCCTATCCATGTCAAAATTCTGCTCAGAGGACCTTTTCATCAGCTTCTCCAAGACAGCAATGACCTGTCAGAAGAACTCCAATGGCTAGATCAGCTGTAGGAATTTAAGACACAAATGAAGATGTATATCTTCGGGCAGACCTACCCAGACAGATTTAATGAATGTTAAAATTGCATCTTAAGCTTAATATTGATTTTGTGTATTTTAATATGTATTTTATGGAAATACAGTATTTCCTCACTTATCGTGGGTGTTCCGTTCCAGAAACACCAGCGATAAGTGAAAATCCGCAATCTAGGGATGCCTAGCTCCCTCTCCACTCCTCCTCTTCCTTCTTTTCCCCCTCCTCTTTCTCCTTCCTAAATCTCCGGTGGCTCCTTTGACAGTCAGGGAGGAAGGGAAGGAGTGTTGTTGCTGTTGATGAGCTCTACCTCTCTCCGCCTTCCTGTCTACCTACCTGCATCCAGAATCAGCAGCATCCACCGCGGTCCTTTTTATCCTAGGCGTCGACCGAGTGAGTATAGACTTTGTTTTGGTTTGATTCTCCATAGTTCTAATGGGTGAGGCGCTCTTGAAAAAAAGTCTGGATTATTGATGTCGCCATACCAGGTGACAGTTACATTGAAGAAAAACAACAGGAAAAACTCAGCCGCTATCAAGACCTCAAAATTGAACTGCAAAGGCTCTGGCATAAACCAGTACATGTGGTCCCAGTGGTCATTGGAGCACTGGGTGCCGTGCCAAAAGATCTCAGCCGGCATTTGGAAACAATAAACATTGACAAAATCAGATCTGTCAACTGCAAAAGGCCACCTTACTTGGATCTGCGCACATCATTCGAAAATACATCACACAGTCCTAGACGCTTGGGAAGTATTCGACTTGTGATTTTGTGATACGAAATCCAGCATATAGATCTCGTTTGCTGTGACATACTGTGCTTTTGTGTCAGTAAAAAATTATTATTATTATTATATGCTCCCTTTTTCAGGGATATTCCAAAGATGACATATTTTAGAGGAAGAAGGGAATTCCATCTAGGAAAATGTGTGAAGCCTTTTTGTTTATCATCAGCCAGTGCCTTCAGGTCACTTGTTGACTTATCCCAGTCCCATGAATTTCATCAAGTTATCATAGGGATTGAATGCTATTTGTTTCCTCTAAAATATAGCCTACAGCACCTCACATTTCTTGGCTTAGCTTCCAAGACTAGGATAGATAGAATCTGGTGATTTCATGGTGTTCAGGCCATGGTCATGACTGTCCTACTTTCCATTTATCTGTCTTGTTTCTAAAGGAGCTAAAGGAAAAACATCACAGTCAGGATTTCCTGAGTGCCACAGATGGTTGCTTCATGCTTCTTTCCATATCATCCTTACTGGTTTCCTCATCCCTTCATATCTGTGACAGTCTGGATGTGGGCAAGCAAATTGTTGAATCCAGACATGACAGAGGTCCTCCTGGTCAGTCGCAAGGCCGAACAGGTATAGGGTCCTAACAAGTGCTGGATGGGGTTACACTCCCCTTGAAGGCACAGGTTTGCAGCTTGGGAGTTCTCCTGGATTCATCACTGAGCCTGGAATCCCAGGTTGCAGCGGTGGCCAGGGGAGCTTTTGCACAATTGTGCGCCAGCTGCGTCCGTACCTTGGGAAGTCAGACTTGGCCATGGTGGTCCATGCTCTCGTTACATCTAGGATAGACTACTGCAATGCACTCTATGTGGGGTTGCCTTTGAAGACTGCTTGGAAGCTTCAAATAGTCCAACGAGAGGCAGCCAGGTTAATAACTGGGGCGGCATACAGGGAGCATACAACTCCCATGTTACGCCAGCTCCACTGGCTGCCAGTTTGCTACCAGGCACAATTCAAAGTGCTGGCTTTGGCCTATAAAGCCCTAAATGGCCCCGGCCCAAATTACCTGTCCAAACACATCTTCCCCATGAACCATCATGGAGATTAAGATCCTCCGGGGAGGCCCTGCTTTCCATCCCGCCATTGTCACAGTCATGATTGGTGGGGACGAGAGACAGGGTCTTCTCGGTGATTGCTCCCCGGCTATGGTGAGATCAGACAAGCCCCCTCCCTCCTGTCCTTTAGAAGGATCATAAAAACTTGGCTGTGGGACCAAGCTCTCGGGTCAGGGCAATAACGTGACAATAGGAAAGATGACCAGGTCAATGATTTGATGCAGATGTCTAGGACAGTTTTAAATTGTGTATTTTAATATTTTGATAAATGTTTTTTAATGTTTATGTATTGTATGTGAATCTGTGTCCTGGCATTGAATGTTTGCCATGTATATGCTGTGCTCCCACCCTGAGTCCCCTTCGGGGTGAGAAGGGCGGAATATAAATGTTTTAAATAAATAAATAAATAAATATCTCCTTCAATGGCTTCTTTAACCTACAATTCATAGTTGTATTTCCTTAGGTTTTCCCCAGTTCAGCAAGGGAAAGGAGTCCCTGTCTTTCTACGTGCACTGTGCCCAATTTTCCACTATCATCCAATTTATTTTTCAACAGAGCTTTAGGGCCTGGACAAAGGAGGTAAATGAAAACAAAGATCACTGGAATACAGTTTTATTTTGAAGTGATTCCAGCCAATGAGAAGGGAGATGCTTTACTTTAAAATTGTGTTTGTGTGTTCATGTGTAATTGTTGGTCATTTTAACAGGTATCAATAGAAGTTCATTTGTGTCTTACCCATAAATCTAGAAGAAAAAATCTCAGATAACAAAAGCCAAATATAAATCAGTGAAGCAAACTAAGCAGACAAGTTTGACTCCTGCCTTCTTTTTTCCTAGTCCAGTAAATAGAATCGATCCATGTCTTGATAAATTTAATTGAAGTATGATTTCAAATTTCTTTCATTGTTTCATTGAAATAAATGCCCATGTTTTTACATGATAGCTCCAAAAGAAATCTTACACCTTTCTGAGATATTTGTTGATTAATGTGCATGATTGGAATGCATATTTTTATTTGAAGTGATAAAGAAAAGATAAGATTAGATATGATTAGATATGAAAAGTGAAAATTTATTTTGCGTTCCAGATGAAAAAAAAAGTACATTTATCAATTCTATATTACATTTTAGAGCCAACATTAGGGATCAAAATAAAGAAAAATGCATGTTCCAAAAATATAAGATGCTAATAATGCAATATTGATGATGTACTAAATTCAAAACAGGGCTATACTTACATACAAAAAAAGTACATAATGAAGAATGGGCCCATGTATAATAAAACATGTAGTTTCTAGTTAACACCAGGAACCTTGAAAGTATATAGATTTATAGATGCCCACTCAGCGCTGAACTCACACAAAAATCTTATGCTCCATTTTTTTCAGTTTTCAGCAAGCTTGAAAAGAGACTCAAATTTCTACATCACAAATCCTACTATATTTAAGAGACTTTATATCAACCTTCATGGAAATATATGAGAAAGGGGATCACAATTTGGAAAGGCACGGAGACTAAAGTACAGCCCCTTCCATTCACACAGGCTGGGTATCTCTTAACTGAAATAATTTGGACCAGAAGTGATCTGTTATTTTGGATTTGTTTGGATTTTGGAATACTTGTATTTAGATAAAGAGATATCTTGACATGGGGCTAAAGTCTAAACAAAAAAATCATTTATACACATAGTCTGAAGGTAATTTTATGTACAACATTTGTGCATGAAGGAAAATTTGTGTACATTGAACCATCCAAGAACAAATGTGGCACCATCTCAGCCACCCAAGTGGGCAGTTTTGGATTTTGGAGTATTTCAGATTTTGGAATTCCAGATAAGAGATCCTTAATCTGTATTACTATGGTCACTTTCAAGGTGATGACTAGGAATGAATGGATGTTTCACTTCAGGCCCATGTCAGTTTCATTTGGTGATGATGATAATGAATTTATTACGTGCCTCTCCCTGAGGCTCAAGGCAAGATACATCATTAAAACAAGAGATAAAACACCATTATTATAAAACTGTTTTAATATGTATATTTTATGGAGTGTTTCTAATTGGTTGTGTGTTTTGATTATGTATTTTAGCAATATTGTAACCCACCTCAAGTCGTGAGGAGAGGCAGGTAAGAAATAATAATAATAATAATAATAATAATAATAATAATAATAATAATAATAAACATGCAACAGGACACATCCCGAGCTCTAAGGATCATCTGGGAAGGAATCCCACTGGGTATTGCAATATCATATGAAAGCTGACTGGCACAACCTGGGGATCACAACCAGACACAGTTAAGACATCTGCCCTTGCGCTATGCTACTCTGCTGCTGAATATGCGGCCCAGTGTGAAACACATCTCACCACACTAAAACAGTGGATATGGCTCTTAATGAGACATGCTGCATTATCACGGGGTGTCTGCGCCCTACACCACTGGAGAAATTACACTGTTTAGCCGGTATTGCACCACCTGACATCTGCCGGGAAGTAGCAGCCAATAATGAAAGGACCAAGGCAGTGACATCTCCAGCTCATCCCTTGTTTGGGTATCAGCCAGCACGTCAACGACTTAAATCACAAAATAGTTTTCTAAGATCTACAGAGACACTCACTGGAGTACCCCAGCAAGCGAGAGTCCAAAAGTGGCAGGCTCAAACCCAGAACCTCAATGACTGATACCAAATGAGAGACTTCCCCCTGGGCACACAGAAAACTGGGCGACTTGGAAGGCCCTGAACAGACTGCGCTCTGGCACCATGAGATGCAGAGCCGACCTTACGAAATGGGACTACAGAGTGGAATCCATGGCATGCGAGTGTGGAGAAGAGCAAACCACAGACCACCTACTGCAATGCAAATAACAGGACACACAGAGTTAAAATACAAGTTAAAATCCACCAATGAAATGCAGATTAAAATTCACAACTTAAAATTGACTAGGTAGGCCTGCTGGAAGAGATGGATCTTTAATGATATCTTAAATTTCGACAGCTGATCTAGCTGTCAAAGTTCTTCTGGTAGGTCATTCCACAGTCTTATGGCGGCCGTTGAAAATGTACTCTGGGTGACTGTTGCCATATGGGTTAGTTCTGTTCTGTCCTATTTCTGCATTAATCAGCACTTCTTAAGGATGTGCACACACACCAAAAAGATTTCCACCATAAATGCATTTTATAATAGTCATAGGTATAAATAGTCAGCATTGTATAATAGTTTGAGTGTTGGTCTATGACTTTGGAGACCTCCTCAGCCATGGAAACCCACTGGGTGACCCTGGGAACATCATGCTCTCTCTGCCTTACAGGAAGACAAGGGCAAACCTCCTCTGATTAATTTGGGCAATAAACCCTTGTGATAGTTTCTCTCTGGTGTTGCTGTAACTCAGATTTTGGTAGATTCTTGTTGAAGATACACAACAATCTATTGCAATGCTGTTCCTTATGCTATGCCCCATAGAAGTGCAATTAATATAGAACTGTAGACCACTACATTTCTTTCATGTACAGTGTTCACAATCCATCAGTTGATTCAATTCCAGAGTAGCTATGATTCTCATTGGATCAGGTATGTCCTTCTGATGTCAATGGCAAAACAAAAATAGGTTGCCACAACCAAAGGGATGATGAGGCATTCTAAGACCCCTTCTACACTTGCATATAAAATCCAGATTATCTGCTCTGAACTAAATTATATGGCAGTGTAGACCTATACAATCTAGTTCAAAGTAGATAAAGTGGATTATCTGTTTTGATAATCTGGGTTATATGGCAGTGCAGAAGGGGACTAAATTGACTGCGGCCCTCCAGATGTTTGGGCCTCCAACTCCCAGAAGCCCTAACAAACTTATTCAATTGAGTGAAGAGTGAAGGGGTGGGGGGCAGGGGACAGTTCTATCTTGTCTCCTGCATATGTCATCAGTTGGGTACCCCTCCCCCCAGCACCAATTGCTGCTCTGGGCCAGAGTGAAGAGAGAGGGGGCCAGGGGACAGTTCCATCTTGTCTCCTGCATATGTAATCAGCTGGGGACCCCTCTCCCCAGCACCAACTGCTGCTCTGGGCCAGAGTGAAGAGAGAGGGGGCCAGGGGACAGTTCCGTCTTGTCTCCTGCATATGTCATCAGTTGGGGACCCCTCCCCCCAGCACCAATTGCTGCTCTGGGCCAGTGTGCTCTGGGCCCGAGTGAAGAGAGGGGGGGCAGGGGACAGTTCCATCTTATCTCCTGTGCTATGTTAATAATATAATATAATATAATATAATATAATATAATATAATATAATATAATATATTGTATATACATATAATATTTATATGTTAAATGTAATGAAATATAATAGTAATAATATGATACCATAATTATATATTTTATATTATATGTAATGTTAGAAATAATATTACAATATAATGGTATAGTACAATATAGCAATATAGAATACTGATATTGTACTATGCTAATAATATAATATATTGCATGTATATTTATCTTGTAAGCTGCTCTGAGTCCCCTTCGGGGTGAGAAGGGCGGCATATTAATGTTGTGAATAAATAAATAAATAAAATTGTCAGGAATTCTGGGAGCTGAGGGCCCAAACAGTTGGAGGGTCGCAGTTTGAGGATGCCTGGACTAAGAGATGAAGAGGAGAATGATGCAGAGAGAAAAATAGACAAAATACAGCTGTGTTCACAAAGCCCAGCTGTGTTCACAAAGCCCACACTGTAGAACAAATTAATCTGCTGTCAGAATATTTTGCAATCTTGGCTAAGATCCAAAATAAAAAGCAAACAAATAAGCACTACTTCTAATACTCATGAAACAATCATGAGCAAAGGCTTGGAGTTCTGGTGCAGTCCTAGAAGCAGTACCTTTGCGATATCATTGATCACTTTTTCCATTATTTGAAATATGGAAATGGTGGCAGTTGGTGGCTTCCATATCATCAGAGCAGTGAATCCACTTAAAGTTTTAAGATTTAATATTTGAGCAATGTGCTGAATCCTAACCAAAAAAGGATGAGCACCTTGGATAGCTCTAATTAAAACCCAGAGTGGATTCACTGTGCTGCTGACATGGAATCTATAGACCTCCACAGCTTGCATTCCTCTCCCTTTGCAGCATAATGCAATCCATCGCAATGCACCATTAAGTACATAGTCCCGAACATGAAGGCTACATCTGTCTTTTTAACATTTTAAAGACAAAAACTGAGAGTGGAGCTAGGACAAATGCTTCCAGTTCATCTGTTTTGGAAAGAATGACTCTGGTCCCTCTAGCAAATGTGAGAAACATCAGCCATTCTGCAATGGTGTATCTTAGGAACTTGGGGCATTCTGTGTCCCATCTCTATTGAATCCCAGGTTTTGGATCCCATTTTGTGGCTAACAACTCTTTGAGTTGCTTTGGCTTTGTCCTGTGGTTTTCAAGTGGAAGAATCTCCCAAAGGCATGTGCAATGTATTTTTTTAAGAGGAAAGTCCCGCTGAACCAAATGATGCACAATCACAATTATGTACGTTAAGAATCTGCAGCCTTCCTCTCTGAGCTTCCAGTCCAACTGAGATCCACATGGGAAAAAAATTAAAATCACTCCCACAATATCCTCTTCACACCATGAAATATACCTTGTGAAACCTATGAAAATTGGAGCAATTGAGATTTCATTTTGAGAAGTGCAGGTCTCTTCCATTTGCTGTTAAAAATAAGCAGGTTTTTGAACACTCCAATTGAGTGTTTGGACAGGTGCCTTTCAATCTTTCCCTCTTTCCTTTTTAGAGTCCTGCAATTTACTTGTCTAGATTGTTTTAAATATTCAGCCTTTCTCTCTTTCTCTTGTTTTCCAATCATTTCTGGTCTCACTTTCTCTCTCGTTTCAACTTACTTAACTTGCTCTCCTCCCACATCTCCAAAGACAGGAGAAATTTTCCAGGGTTATTTAGCAACCCGTTTTAGTATTTCTTCAGTGCTAATATATCCATGCCCAAAACAGTGGAGTCTAACTATGTTGGCCTAAACCACTGAAATGATGAGTTTGCATCTTAATTGGCTTTGCTGGTCAATAAAATGATGGGACTTTAAATCTACTGACTGAAATGCCATTCTACCCCATTCTTGACCAGAATCCAATAATGCTGGATTCCTAGGGATTGCCACTGGCTCTATATAAAGTCTAGCCCAGAATTCTCCTTTCCAGTAAATATTTAAGAAGCTGGCAAATAGTTTATAGAATAATTGAATTTGAAGAGACCACAAGGGCCATCAAGTCCAACCCCCTCCCATGCAGGAACACACAATCAAAGCACTCCTGACAGATGACCATTCAGCTTACCTCCAGAGAAAGAGACTCCACCACACTCTGAGGAAGCACATTCCACTGCAAAGCAACAGTTATCATCAGGAAGTTCTTCCTAATGTTTAGATGGAGTCTCTCTTCCTGAAATTTGAATCCATTGCTCTGTGTCCTACGACTTGAGTAAAATTAGTGTCCTAGGATGCTTAGAACCTTCTTCAGGGATAGAGGCCCACAGCAGCCATCACAAAATGTGGTGTGACTTCCAGCTGTTGCTCTGCCCCCAATGCTTCTCACCAAAAATGGGAGACTTTCCACCTTCTGCTCATTTGGGCGATGCTTCCCCTGTGTGATGGGGGAAGCATTACCACTCAGGAGCTCCATGAGGGGAGACAGAATTGCTCCTCGCACTTGCCATTTTGCCAGCTAGTATGGCAAAATGGCAAGTGGGGGGCTTCCCCATGTGATAAAGTTACTCTTCCCCAGAGCAGCAGAAAACAAGTTTGCCACTCCTCAATGTCACATCCTTTCAAATATTTCAACATTGCTATCATGTCACCTTCTTTTTTTAGCATTCTTTTCCCCAGGCTAAACATATCCAGATCCCTAAGCTGCTCCTCTTACAAATTGCTTACAAACCATTGATCATTTTGGTCACCCTTTTCTGGAGACATTCCAGCTGATCAAAATCTTTCTTGTGATGCCCAGAACTGGACACTGTATTCCAGGTGAGGTCTGACCAGAGCAGAATATATTGGGACTATAACTTCTCCCGATCTAGATGTTGTTCATTCGTTCAGTCGTCTCCAACTCTTCATGACCTCATGGGCCAGCCCACACGAGAGCTCCCTGTCGGCTGTCACCACCCCCAGCTCCTTCAACGTCAGTCCAGTCACTTCAAGGATGCCGATCTAGATACTATACCGTTATTGCTGCAGCCTAGAATATTTTGACCTTTCTCGCCATCTCACCACACCGTTGACTCATGTTCAGCTTGTGATCTACTAAGACTTCTATATCCCTTTTACTTGGACTGTTTTTAAGCCAGGTGTCATCCATCCTATAGCCATGCAATTCATTTTTTTTGGCCTAAGTTTAGTAGTACCATATATGTCTCATTGAAATTCATTTTTGTTAGTTTTGGCCTAACTCTCCAATACAGCCATTTTGGATTCTGATCCTGTCCCAATTTGGTGTCATCTGAAAATTTTATAAGCATGCCTTCTGTTCTGTGGTGGAAGCCATTGATACAGAAGTTGAATAAAACTGGACCCAGGACAGAATCTTATGGCACTTCACTGTCACTTCTCCAGGATGAGGAGGAGCTATTGGTAACACTCTTTGGGTTCGGTGAGCCAGCCAGCTCTCAATCCACCTTATAGTATTATTGTTTATTCCCCATTTTATTGGCTTCTGAGTTAAATGTCATGAGGAACCACCTCAAAGGTCATACTGACATTGAAATATACTATTTCTACAGCATTTCTTTCATCTACCAGGCTTGTAACTCTGTCAAGAAAATTGTAAGATTCATCTGGCATGACTTGAGAAACTCATATTGACTTTTTGTGAGTATAGCATTCCTTCCTAAGTGCTTACAGGTTGTCTCTAATGATCTGCTCCAGAATCGTTTTTGGTATTGACATCAGACTTACCATTGTCACGATGCCAGTGCTCTGCCTTATTCAGGCAGAGATGAACCAAACAAACTCCCAGTTTGTGTTAAACAATTTAATTAAAGCAGCACTTACTTTCTGGCTGTTTTAATAGTCCAAAACATAAAACATAAAGATAGCACTCAGCCACAGAATATAAAACAAAACTGACAGCAAACACTGTTGCAGGTTCAAGATAACACTGTAGTCAAAAGGTCCAGTCCAGTGGTCAAACGCCAAGAGTTCAATGAGCAAAGTCTAGGGATCAAGAGTGTATATTGTAGTCAAAAGCCAGTCCAAAGATTCAAGGTTCCGGGTTCCAAAGGTTCAAGAGACAGGTCAGGATACTGAAAATCCACAAACCTGGGGAAAAACCAGCAGCATCTACCACCAACATAAGACAAATACTTTTCTCCCCAAAATCAGTCCCAAGGCTAGCTCATTAAAACCAGAAACACCCAGCTGCAACCTATCTCTTGCATACCTCCACTCTTAACTGCTTTCACCCATGTACCCTTTAGATAAATAGGGTACCCAATTTAGATAAATAGGGTACCCAATAAAATTCAACCCTTTAGAACTAAGACTTACATTAACCCTTACATCACCAACTCCTAGGTCTACCACCATCAGCTGCAGAACATGATACATGATAACCGGGTAGTAATTGTTTGGGTCTTCTTTTTCCCCTTTTTGAAGATGAGGACTTTTTTTATTTCTTCCAGTCTGCTGGAACCTCTTTTGTTCTCCAGAAATCCTCAAAGTTGATTGTCAGTAGTTCTGAAATTATTTCTGCCATTTCTTTTAATAGCCTTGGATGTAATTCGTCTGGTCCTGGAAACTTGAATTCATTTCAATTAGCCAGATTAACCTATTCTATGCTGCATTTCCCTTACTGCATCCTCTGCTCAATCACTTCCAAGTTAAGCACTGGGTGCAGACTTTTCAATATCTTGGTTTCATGCTTGCTGTTGCCACCACAAACCTTGTCAGGGTCCGTAAAACAGATCACCAATGAATTTTCATGCTAAATCTATCAGCTGAGCTCAGTACTGAACTAACCAAGCAAAGAAGATTGTTTCAACCTTGGACTGAAAAGTTTCATTGTGCCACCCCAATGACAAACACAATTGTTTAAAATGACTCCCACCTTGGTTGAAAAAAAATAAGGGCTGCCAAACCCTCTCCATCAAAATATTTCTTTCTTTACAGTTCATTTAGCACTTCCTGCATGTGTGTGTATATGTCTGCATGTAATGGCAAGTCCTGTAGCTACAAACTCTTCCAGCTAAATATTGTCATCTGGATGCTGAAAATTGATGTTTCAGGTGTTCCTGTAAGAAATAATTTAATGCATTCTTCAGCCTTTTAAAAACCCCTGGATTCCCTCTGCAAAATTGCCATGGTAACAGAGATAAAGCTTTAAAAACTTCATTCAAAGTGGATTGCACTGGAGTTCTACATCTCATACTTTGGTTTCCCATCAACTGCCTGTCTACTGTTTAAAATTTGTTTTCTAACTAAAGCAAGTACGGTGTGGTTGACTTTCTATGTGGAACTATGAAGTTGAATGTCCTCCTTTTAATTATAACGCTGTTTCATAGGTATAGTAAGTAGCAAATTTGACTAAGGCTGAGAAAGTGCCGCTACATTTTGAATATACTAGCTGCTTGTAAACTTGTCTCAGAAACAGGAAGAATAATGTTTTCTTGCTCCAGTTCTGTGGCTTGTGAAGGTGAACAACATAAATAAGAAAATAAATTGGGAAAGTTGCATATCGCAGTGTTGCTCTGCTTTGCTGAAAAGCCGCATTATGAGGGATTTGGATTGAGCTGGTTTAGTCCTTGGAGAGAAATTATTGAGACATAAGCTCAGAATTTCCTTCTGGGCTATTTTATGGAGTTGTATTATTCATAGAGATGGAGGGAGAAAACAGCAGCAAGGGCATTGAATGAGAGATGATTTTCAAAAACTTCCTTAAACATAAGTTCATTATTCCTAATTACATAGCTGGAAAAACATCTCTCTCTCTTTCTCTCGCCAGATATTAAAACATTCTACTGACTTATACTGGTTAACCAGCCACAGCCATTTCCCTATCTTCAGACTTTGATTAAGTTGTTTTTGGAGTACAACTCCCAGAATCCCTCAGCCACCACAATGTTAGCACTATTGGAAAGATTGTTTCCAAGTTCAGATCCTACTGTGGTAGAACCTTGTGTTAAGTTTGTTGTGCAAAGTGTGTTTCAGTCAAGTCCAATGCAGAAGACACAATAACATTGCAGCCAGGCAAGAGGAAAAAAGAACAAAAAGACTTTACTCTTTTCAGCAGAGTTAAAACATAAACTTGCAATGTTGCAAACAAAAACAAACAGTGCAGCAAACTTACATAGTCCTTGTAAGCAATACAGAATAAGGCTTCTTCATCTTCATTCTAATGAGAGCAGTAGAAATGGTTGAGCAAAATGCCTGAGCAAAGGCTCCTCAGAGCAAAGGCTGAACTGTATTCTAAAACCCATACAATTATATCCCACTGGGTGAGGACCAAACTTACTAGTTGACCTACATTAGCAGCTGCACACAATAATCAACAGCATAAGGTTTTCTTTAACACACACACACAGATGTGATCCTGTTACAACTTACTGTAACAAAGTTGTCTTTTCTCTCCAATTGGTGCCTCTACAACACAACACAACACAGTTGCTAACCCTTCACTTCACTTCACTTCACTTCACTTCACTTTATTTCTTAATTAGTCGCTCTCCACCAAGGTGCTCCAAGCGACTTACAATTTAAAATACCATTTCACAATATAAAAACATTCAACATAAAAACATTCAACAGTGACTATTTGGCAAATTAGATCTGATTACTTAAATGCACAACCAAACAGCCAAGTCTTGAGCGCTTTTACAAAAGGTTGCAACTCCGACATTGCTCTAACATATGGAGGCAACGAGTTACACAGAATTGGAGCATAGATCGAAAAAGCTCTACGCCTTGTAGTTTCCAGGTGTACCTTCCTAGGGCCCGGTATGTATTTTCCTGGGTGGATCGAGGTGACCACTGATGGAAAAAAGGAATGAGGCGGTCCCTAAGATATAAAGGTTCTTGGCCATTTTGCGCCCTAAATGTCAGGATCAGTATCTTGTAAGAGATCCGATGTTCTATTGGTAGCCAATGCAGTTGTTGCAGAATCAGTGTAATATGGGATCTTATAGATGATCCTGCTAGCAGCCTGGCCGCCGCATTTTGGACCATCCGAATCTTCTGGGTTGTTGACTTCGGAAGGCCGGCATATACTGACACCTACTAGGTAGAAACATAGGAAATGTGGGATAACCTAATGCATCATGTAGATTAGTGGCAGCAGGTACAAGTCAGAGGTGATGGGAGGCATGTACCTGCTGCCACTAATCCACTGAAGGTTGTTTTTACTCCCCGCCCCACCCTGATTTATCTAATCTAGACTTTTCTGACCAAACACTAAGATCCCCATCCCATGTGCAACTGGAAAGCGGGGGAAAGCAAGGGGAACCATCTTATCCTGTCCAGAAGGTAAGATCTTCTACACCAGAATTCCTGTTGCCTGCCTTCAGGACTATAAGAACTATACCTGCACACTGAGAATGGCTCCCTGCAGTGGCTGTGGCTTCCATCTAAGGACAGCTGAGGTTGGGGTCTGGTCACTGGACCCTTTAAGAGCCTGTTCTGCTCAGTGGCAGAAACAGTCCAGAAGGTAAGAGCTTTTACACAAGTATTCCTGCTGCCTGCCTTCTGGACTATAAGAACTATAAGAACTTCTGCCGGGGCTACCCTTGCCTGTACCCTGCTGTGGCTCTTTATAATGTGTTAAGTGTTGCATTAATGTCTCATAATTCATCTTTTGTGTTTTTGAAGTTTTCTGGATGTCTCTTTTGCCCCTTTTTAAAATTCACTGTATATAGAATCTGGGGCAGCAATACAAGTCATATAGGGCAGAGGGGGGTATGGCGATGGCAGGGTCACATGTCCTTATACCTCTATCTGTTATCTATCTTGTCATTCTATAATTGGCATTGAATGTTTGCTATATATGTGTTCTGTGATCCGTCCTGAGTTCCCTTCAGGGTGAAAAGGGCAAGAATATAAATATTCTAAATAAATAAATAATAAAGAATAGAGGAAGGAAAGAAAGGTGCTTAATACCTATCTCACCTTCCAGTTCCCCTGCCAGCCTGAGGAACTTGGAGAGTGGGCCAGACCAACCACAAAATCTCACCTTGTCCTTAAGTAATGCCAGGTTAGAGAAAAGTAAGATTCATATTATCTATCATCTCCTCAAGGATGAAGGGGCTGATTTGGCATACTTCACTGAAACTTGGCTGGGAAATGATAGTGCTCCAACCTAGGCTCAGACCCTCCCAGCTGGGTACCGCATCATTGAGCAGGTGAGAGAAAGTGGGCTGGGGTGTGTATGTGGTCTATAAAGACCATCTTAACCCATTTTTTCTCAACCTGGGGGTCAGGACCCTGGGGGGGGGGGTTGCGAGGGGATGTCAAAGTGGTCACCAAAGGCCATCAGAAAATACGGTACTTTCTGTTGGTCATGGGAGTTCTGTGTAAGAAGTTTGGCTCAATTCTATTGTTGGTGGGGTTCAGAATGCTCTTTGATTGTAGGTGAAGTATAAATCTCAGCAACTACAACTCCCAAGTGTCAGGTCTATTTCCCCCAAACTCCACCAGTGTTCACATTTTGACATATTGAGTATTTGTACCAAGTCTGGTCTAGATTCAGAATTGTTTGAGTCCACAGTGCTCTCTGGATATAAGTGAACTACAACTCCAAACCTCAAGGTCACCAAACACTTCCAGTATTTTCTGTTGGTCATGGGAGTTCTGTGTACCAAGTTTAGTTCAATTCCATCGTTGATGGAGTTCAGAATGCTCTTTGATTGTAGGTTAACTATAAATCCCATCTCACATATCAGATATTTATATTACTATTCATAACAGTAGCAAAATTACAGCTATGAAGTAACAAGAAAAATAATGTTATGGTTGGGGGTCACCACAACATTAGGAAGGTTGAGAAACACTGATCTTAACTTGAGTGGTCTACCTACTAGTGGTTTTCTCTTTACTTTCAGTGGGGCAGTTTCTGTGGGAATTGAGGTTAAACATGGACTTTGAGGCTACCTGTTATGCACAGTTCGTGTGCTGCCCACCCGTTGCGTGGGCAGCACACATAAGGACTCGAAACCTTATGTGGTGCTTTTTCATAAAAAGAGAATAAGTTGATAATAGTTAAATTTGACGAATAGTAGCATTTGAATGTTGGAAGAACTAGAGATATCAAAATATAGGTTGAATAAGGTCCATGAGTTTATAGCTGCCAAAAATTGGAAGCCTTATTTTATATTATTTGTGTTGTCAATTGTTGGGTCTGTGCTTTTTAAATATATTTTCTGTTGTATGCAGTTTGCTAGTTATTTAATTTAGTATGATTTTCAATAACATTTAAACTAAAGTGCCCATGGAATGTGACTTTGAACACTGCTGCTAAATGCCATTTTAAAGTAAATTTAGTATAGAAATATTGCCAATTCACTCTTTTTTGGCTCCATTTTCCCTCGGCATAACAGCTGACATACATCACTTACTTTGCTATCAAATGTACTACAAAGGGATATCAATGCAAATTTGGCAACGCTGTCAGAGAATGAGCTGAGGTTGTACCTAAGGACACCACTGAAGCAATGCCCAACGTTAATTGAAGAAATGAAACTCATTAATTTATTATTTCATGTGTAGCCGGCATATACTAGGTTCCATCAAGGTTAAACAATTTATCACTTGAACGCAATCACAAGGGAATGAAGAATACCAGCTGCTGGGCCGATGGCTGCGTATTAATAGTAAGTGAATGAAAGTCAAGGGACTTGTAAAAATGTAGATTTCATTGTCAAGATTAAATGACAGGCAGTAACATTCACTGTGCCAACCTCTAGGTGCCATTTTGGTGGCACAGAAACCAGAGAGGAGGCTGTGAGGATAGGCCATAAATCAATCCTTTATTGATTACAGATCCAGTAATAAGAAAGGTACACTTACAGAACAAACTCTGCTGTATACCACTTGATAAGTTCAATCAGGGAATAATGAACCCTATTGAAAGGAATGACATTCTTGGCTTGAAAATATTATTTTAAAATCCAAAAAGCAAACCTTGATTTTGCCTTGTTGTAAGAGACACCATTTTACAATGCCATTGTATATAATGGGACTTGAGCATACACATATTTTGGTATCCACAGAGGTCCTGGAATCAAATCCCAGTGGATACTAAGAGCCCACTGCCATCTCTAAAAGATGCAGAACATGAAGTAAATAGAGTCAAGTGGCAAAGGGAAAATGCCTGAATGAATAACCACTCCCCCAAGATAGCCTCTGTGATTACATCTGTGCTATGAACATATATTGGTTTTACACTAGTGTAATGCAAAGCTTCTATGTCCTATTAAAAAAAATCCCTTACATATTCCTTGGGGAGAGAGATGGATCTTAAGTCAGTCCAAAGCTTTCTTATAAATATTCCCAGGTACATAAAATTATTTAGGGGTATATTCATCTAATAATAAATATTCCCAGGTAAGGTACATAAAATTATTTAGGGGTATATTCATCTAATAATAAAACATCAGGACTTCTCATGTCCTGATGTTTATGCATATGCAGCCTTTGAAAATCTATGCATTTAGACTGTAGAATTAATGCGGTTTGATAACACTTTACCATGCATCAAGGCTATGGAATCACGAGAGTGGTGGTTTTACAAGGTCTTTCACCTTCCCTGCCAAATAGTATTCACCAGACTACAATTTCCATGATTCTGTAGCATTGACACAAGACAGTTAAAATGGTGTCAAAGTGCATTAATTCTTTTTTAAGATAATTTTTATTCAGAAATAAAGAGAAAAAACCAAGAGAACAAAAACAATAAAAAGCAATTTTTCATAATATATAAACCTAAAATTATTACATATAGCACAACTAAATCTAAAACAATTACACTAATGTAAAACATAACTACATTGGTAAAAATATATGAGAGGCACCACTATCAGAATTATCATCACATTTATTGTCTGTTGAGTTTTACTCCTTATTTTCCAACGTCTTTTAGATAACACTATATATCCATTCTTCTACTTTTATTAAGATTCCTCTAATTCATAAATGAAATAGTTTAAATTTGTCCCCATTGTTGCTGCATTAACTGTATAGTGTAGATGCACCCTAAAAGGACAAAAGATCAAACATACAGCCTATTGATTTGGCTGGAATAAAAGATGACACAGACTACTAGGAATGGTGTTAATATGCCTGAATATTACCAATATTGATAATGATTTTGCTAGAGGAAGGCTATGTTTTACTGATAGAGGAAGTTAAATGTTTAAACCCTTATAAACTTTGAATGGAACTTTAAAGCTCTATAATCTGTCAATCCCCGGTGCCACAGTGGGTTAAATCCTTGTGCTGGCAGGACTGAAGACCGACAGGTTGGAAGTTCAAATCCAGGGAGAGTGCAGATGAGCTCCCTCTGTCAGCTCCAGCTCCCCAATTCAAGGTACAGGTTCTTACCTATAAAGCCCTAAACGGTTTGGGATCCCCCTACCTTCACGATCGTATCTCTCTCCATGAACCAGCCCAAATTCTTCGATCTTCAGAAGAGGCTCTCCTTTCGCCCTTGCCAGTTTCTCAGGCTCGCCTTGTGGGTACAAGGGAGAGAGCCTTCTCCTCTGTGGCCCCCCAACTCTGGAACTCATTGCCCGGAGAGATTAGGAAAACCCCTTATAACGATCAGCCTGAGCTCTAAGGAATAATACTTCTAATATATTCCCTAGCACACACACTCTCATGTTCCTTCGGCTGTTATATTTCCCACAGCTGTTCACCTATGTAAACTGTAGGCCTGGGCGGTTTCGTTCGTTAATTTTGTAATTCGTTAAATATTCGTTATTTTTAGCAATTACAAAATGATTACAAAACACATTTTCAAACCCGGAAGGGCATTATTTTTAATAATTACAAAACGATTACAAAACACATTTTCAAACCCGGAAGGGTTTTAAAATAACGAAGCGGCATCCCCCATTCTTTTAACGAGCTTCCGCCCGTTTCGGAAATGGGATGGAGGATGCTGGTGCCTGGGAGCCAATCCGGTGCTCCCAAGCACCCAAGCAGTGCACCGTGGCTGTGTCTGATTGGCCGGCAAGGCCTTTAAAAGTGGCTCCGCGTGGCCGCAGAGCTCATTTGTTGCGCGGAGGCGAGGGAGGAGAGAGAGGTCCGGGAGGGTTTGCATTGGGTTGGCTTGGCTTGGCTAGCAACTGGATTGGATTCATTCCTTGCTGCTGTGAGTGCTGCTTATATTCCTTGCTTGGATTCATTACTTCCCTCGGTTTGGGCCAGTTTTTGGTTAATTTTCAATTTCTGAATATTTTCTAAAAATACCTGTCTTTTATTCTTAAAAAATACAAAAAATATTCTAAAAAAGAAAAGACTCTTCTGTTGGTGTGTGCTCTCGTTTGCCCTGTCTCGTGGCTGTGTTTGGTCCACATCAGGGCCAGTTTTTGGTTAATTTTCCATTTTTGAATATTTTTTAAAAATACCTGTCTTTTATTCTTAAAAAAAAACCAAAAAATATTCTAAAAAAAAAAAGACTCTTCTGTTGGTGTGTGCTCTCGTTTGCCCTGTCTCGTGGCTGTGTTTGGTCCACATCAGGGCCAGTTTTTGGTTAATTTTCCATTTTTGAATATTTTTTAAAAATACCTGTCTTTTATTCTTAAAAAAACAAAAAATATTCTAAAAAGAAAAGACTCTTCTGTTGGTGTGTGCTCTCGTTTGCCCTGTCTCGTGGCTGTGTTTGGTCCACATCAGGGCCAGTTTTTGGTTAATTTTTCCATTTCTGAATATTTTTTAAAAATACCTGTCTTTTATTCTTAAAAAAATACAAAAAATATTCTAAAAAAAGAAAAGACTCTTCTGTTGGTGTGTGCTCTCATTTGCCCTGTCTCGTGGCGGTGTTTGGTCCACATCAGGGCCAGTTTTTGGTTAATTTTCCATTTTTGAATATTTTTTAAAAATACCTGTCTTTTATTCTTAAAAAAATACAAAAAATATTCTAAAAAAGAAAAGACTCTTCTGTTGGTGTGTGCTCTCGTTTGCCCTGTCTCGTGGCTGTGTTTGGTCCACATCAGGGCCAGTTTTTGGTTAATTTTCCATTTTTGAATATTTTTTTAAAATACCTGTCTTTTATTCTTAAAAAAATACAAAAAATATTCTAAAAAAGAAAAGACTCTTCTGTTGGTGTGTGCTCTCGTTTGCCCTGTCTCGTGGCTGTGTTTGGTCCACATCAGGGCCAGTTTTTGGTTAATTTTCCATTTTTGAATATTTTTTAAAAATACCTGTCTTTTATTCTTAAAAAAATACAAAAAATATTCTAAAAAAGAAAAGACTCTTCTGTTGGTGTGTGCTCTCATTTGCCCTGTCTCGTGGCTGTGTTTGGTCCACATCAGGGCCAGTTTTTGGTTAATTTTCCATTTTTGAATATTTTTTAAAAATACCTGTCTTTTATTCTTAAAAAAATACAAAAAATATTCTAAAAAAGAAAAGACTCTTCTGTTGGTGTGTGCTCTCGTTTGCCCTGTCTCGTGGCTGTGTTTGGTCCACATCAGGGCCAGTTTTTGGTTAATTTTCCATTTTTGAATATTTTTAAAAAATACCTGTCTTTTATTCTTAAAAAAATACAAAAAATATTCTAAAAAAATAAAAGAGTCTTCGGTGGCTGTGTGTGCGTTTGTCATTTGTGTAGTTCCAACCAGTGCGCTCCTTTTGCCAACACAAAGTGCTATAATACATTGCTTGCTCATTTGTGTAGTTCCAACCAGTGCGCTCCTTTTGCCAACACAAAGTGCTATAATACAGTGCTTGCTCATTTGTGTAGTTCCAACCAGTGCGCTCCTTTTGCCAACACAAAGTGCTACATACACTGCTCGCTCATCATTTGTGTAGTTCCAACCAGTGCGCTCCTTTTGCCAACAGAAAGTGCTATAATACAGTGCTCGCTCATTTGTGTAGTTCCAACCAGTGCGCTCCTTTTGCCAACACAAAGTGCTATAATACAGTGCTCGCTCATTTGTGTAGTTCCAACCAGTGCGCTCCTTTTGCCAACACAAAGTGCTACATACACTGCTCGCTCATCATTTGTGTAGTTCCAACCAGTGCGCTCCTTTTGCCAACACAAAGTGCTATAATACAGTGCTCGCTCATTTGTGTAGTTCCAACCAGTGCGCTCCTTTTGCCAACACAAAGTGCTATAATACAGTGCTCGCTCATTTGTGTAGTTCCAACCAGTGCGCTCCTTTTGCCAACACAAAGTGCTACATACACTGCTCGCTCATCATTTGTGTAGTTCCAACCAGTGCGCTCCTTTTGCCAACAGAAAGTGCTATATAATACAGTGCTCGCTCA
>NW_026847549.1:126128289-126286838 GCF_025583915.1 Anolis sagrei ordinatus
AGAAGACTTTGTTTTCTACGGCTCCAACTGGACACCTGTCACAAAGCTCGATGTGTATTGAGGTATTACTGCCACCATTCAAATAGATTTTGAGAATTTAACTTGATGTTATGTCTGAGGTAAAGCTTGGTGTGCCCCAGTCCTTCCTTTAACTCTCTCTAAAGTGCCTGAGGCGAAAAGATGTAAGAAACCACTGGAACCGACTTGATGAAATGAATCACTGTGAAGACTTTATGGAAAGTTGAACTAGAACAAAGTTTATTTAAATATATTGGAACAAACAACTGGATTCTTCTTAGAGTTACAAAAGCGTATATGGTTAGCACAGCACAATCTTCTTGAACAGTTCCTAAGTCCTAACAAGCATACTGAACTTCCCAACTGGGTATCTGTTCTTCGACGTGAGCAAATTCCCCCTGACAGACTAAAACCTATCTGTCCCCTCAGCGTATCTAGATTCCACTAGAATACTCTGTCCTTTAGAGAGTACAGACAACCAGTGTGCTCTTCTCCCACACCAGTTCACAGGCGGCTATTGACGCTTCAGGCCACTCTATAGCCCCACCTGCCTCTCAAACACTCCCCCTCAGGAAATCTTCAGCTCACTCGAAAACTACCCTCTCCCTCTGATGTTAAATCCTTTCTCCCTCTCTGACAGAAGCTGCCTGCCTTTTTACACTGACAGCTCCAGCTCCTCCCATCTGTCCTAGCCAATCCTGGCCTAGCTAAACTCCTCCCCTCTGCTGATCTGACTTTCCTTGTATTTCCTTCACTAAGATGGAGGCCGGCTTACTGACTTTTAGGCTTCGGCTTCAGCCTACAAGGTATGAGTCCATTACACCCCTACTTTAGAAACCTTTAAAAACAGTCTCAAGACCTGGCTCTGCCGTTGCACTTTCAGAGAGTAGTCACATAATCTTATGCTATTGCTCCCTCAACTTTCTTTTCCTAGGAGTACACCCCCCCTTTGTACGAAGGTCTGTTCATTTCCCTATCTCTCCATGAGTTCTCCCTTACAAATAATTCTGCTCCTTTATCTCACCCTGAGTTTTTAAAACATTTTATGTATATGCGGTTGTTATGTTTGGTTTACAGATTTTCTTCTTCTTTTTCTCTTTATGTTTTGTGTATATTGTTTATATGCTTATATGTTTTATACTTTAATGCTATGTTATTTTATTGCAATTTGTATCTTATTTTATTGTAATCAGTTGTTTGGGCTTGGCCTCATGTAAGCTGCCCCGAGTCCCCATTGGGGGAGATGGTGGCGGGGTATAAATAAAGTTTATTATGTATTATTATTATAAATATTAAAATTAACATGGCGTCCCTACTTCGTGGATTTTCACTTATTGTGGGTGGTCTTGGAATGGAACCCCCATGATAAGTGAGGGAACACTTTATGTATGAGGGAAAGGGAAGAAGGAATGAAATAGTCACAAAGAAAATGCAAACTCAGACAATGCCCTGGAAATATACCAGTACTGTATAATGAAGAGCTTTCTTCTAACTTTTCTGAGCCTACTTTCAATCAGTTGTGTTGCTGTGAGTTTTCTGGGCTGCATGGCCATGTTCCAGAAGCATTCTCTTCTGACATTTTGCTCACATCTAAGGCAGGCATCCTCAGAGGTTGAGGGGTCTGTTGGAAAAGTGAGGTTTATATATCTGTGGAATGTCCAGGGTGGGAGAAATGCTTGTCTGATAGAGGGACATGTGAATGTTGCAATTTGCCACCTTGATTAGCATTTAATTAATAATTAGTTGCTTTCGGAGACCATTCTGGCATTATGCAAGAGAAAATAATGGTGTCCTTTCTCTCTGTTTTCTCCAGGTTATGCATCATTTTAAACATCTCTTTTTACATCTCTTTTACACCCCTTTCACCATCACGTAATCTCCCACTTCTCTGTGAAAAAGCTTCTACACATCCTCTCTTTCAAAGAAGTCTATTTCTCATTGCTGATCTCATGGAGGACTCTGATCAGTTTCCAAAGAATCCCAGATGTCCTTGGAACAAAGTTGAAAACTGCTGTGCTACAGAGCTAAACTCCAGACTTCCTTCTGCCATATATTAGTTGCTGCTCCCTCTAGTCATTACAGATCAGCATTCCAAATTTTCTGTGATATTAGGAAGCTCTCAGGAGTGTGGTTTCAGGTCACTTGCAAAAGGTTATTTGGAACGAGCTCCCCGTGTCAAGCCAGTTCTCCCAGTACTGGTGATGTAGCACTTTCTTCTGGATTTTGCTATCCTCTACACTCCAGACATATGCATAATGTTCCCCGAGAAGCCCAGGATTGCTTTTGAAGCACTAAAATAACTGTGAAGCCATTTGTGCTTAGTTACTTGGCAGTCTCCACAGAATGGAAATGCATGGCCATTAACGACTTCTCTTGGGTAAGCAAATGTAACACTCCTGAGTCAATGGCATCGCATTATAGGTCCCACAAGGCTGCAAGACATCGGATTTTAAAATAACCTTTTGGCTGGTGCACAGGTGAGTCACTTGAAGTTTATGGCCACATGCAGCCCCTGTATACAACACCAGGTTGCCCCTGGAATTTGAAGGAGCCCCTCTCACTTCTCCTTGCTTCCCATCTGGTTACCCATAAGCTGGTAGTTGGGAACAGATTGCTCTTCTGGCACGGCTATTAATCATTCATGCAACTAGTCTTAGATGTCCTTGGCTTAAAAAACTTGGCTCTTGTGCTGAGCTGGGCCAGCTCCAGTTTTTAAAAGCTTTCTGAGACTGAATCCACGCCTGAAAAATAATTCAGCTCCTGTGTACACACAGTATCCTGCCCCACTTTGACCCCATTAATGACACACACACTTGTAATCCAAATTGGCCTTGAAAGCCAAACATTTCCTGCACTCAGGCCTCATTATTATTATTATTATTATTATTATTATTATTATTATTATTATCTTTATTTGTACCCCGCTAACATCTCCCAAAGGACTCGATGCAGCTTACAAAGGCCAAGGCCCTCAATAAAACAACAACATAACAATACATTATATAACTCATAAGCAAATTAAAAACATTAAAGCAGTAACAATAAACAATAAAACAATACACTGTGGCACATTTAAAAACTCGGGCCGGGCCAAATGTAATGGGTACAGTTAAAAGTGCTGGACATGACAGGTGAAATCTAGGATTCTAGGGTAGGTGCAATGTGCAGACAGTCTTAAATCTCTACTAAAGTGCGTCCGGGACATGATGCTGGGAGTTTCCTATTCTGGAAAGGCACACTGGAACAGCCAGGTCTTTAAGCTCTTCCTAAAGACTGCCAACATTGGGGCTTGTGTGACATCCTTGGACAGGGTGTTCCAGAGTCGGGGGGCCACCACAGAGAAGGCCCTGTCTCTCGTCCCCACCAAGCGCGATTGTGACGTAGGTCACAACCAGAAGCCACACCCCAGAACCTCCTCTTCTTTCACTCATGTCCATATCCCCAAAGTCCTTCATTACTTCCTTCACTCCCATTAATTCCTGCTAATCATGACATTAACTACAACAGCCTGAAAGTTGCCCAACAATGTTTACAATATAATTTATGAAAACATGATTTAGGACCTTATCACATGAGAAAAGCAAACTGGCATTGAAGCAGGACCTTTGATGATAGATAGACCCTATTGCATGATGCCATGGATATCCTTCCCGTAATTAACCCATCCCTCACTATTGACAGAGAAAACCCACCAATAGCTGCTAATTCTGCAATGTTCCTGTTATCTAGCGTGCATGACAGTGCTTTCACTTCTGTGCTGGCATACCAGTACTGAAATGAAGTCAGAAGATGAGATTCTCCTCTTCCACTCACCTCCTTACCCTCACTATCCCGAGTTGTTTTTTTTTAAATTTACAGTAATATTTTACTTTTAAAATTAAATACAATTGCTTGAACTGTAAATTTGACTTCAAAAATCACATAAAATATTACAGAGAACCAGAAGGTTATGAGAGTATGTATGACTATGGGACCATGGATTGACAAATCAGTGCTATTTACCAAATAGAAACCGGTAAGAAAATGGAGGTACTCATGCTGGTGTGCATGACTGCCATGAATAGCAACTTTGTGCAATAAAGTTCCCACCTCCATTTCCCTAGGATTAGTCCCAAGAAAGGTAAAAAAACATGCCACAATGACACATACACGAAATCCTTCTCTGTCCCTCAGGGTAACCAGTGGGACCCCAGGGATACCCAAATTGATGCATTGAGTGAGTGGGTGCCCAAAAGCCAGCAGCCAAAAGAGACTATGAGATTCTCTCATGAGACTCCCCAATTTTGAGAAACTAACTGGTCTCATGAGAGTACAACCTTTGCAAGATCTAGGGCAGTGTTTCCTCAACTATGCCCCAAATGCAATTATCCTTCAGTTTTCAAACTTCTAGCATTGCAGAGCCTGAGACAATGAAAATTGTTCAGACCTAAAACTCTTATATCTGCTGTGCTGACATTTCCTTAGTAATTTTGCCTGTCCCTCTCCCTCTTTTAAGGAATGTCTAAATTAGATTTCTAAATGCTCAACTGAAATTGTAAATTATTGCAGTGTTAGCAATTTGGGGTCTGGATGAAAATTTCATCAGGGGGGCATAATTATTATTTATGGGGCAACACTGTCCTCGCTTCCAACAGTTACACCCAGCAGCAAATTATCTTGCTTATCTCCACTGTAAAACAAATGCCTGGTTAAAATACCTCAGGGAACCGTGGTGAGCTATGTAATAGCTTGTGAAGTTCAGAGGTCTAGCCCAAAGCAATATTGCCATTGACCTCTGTACAAAACAGTATTGGAAATGTTGTTTTACACGTGCATATTCATAAGCGAATGGCCGCAGAATCAAGTGGCAGTTGCCTCTTTAAATACATAGCATATTCACTAATGAGAAGTTTCATATTGCATGACATCAGTTCTAGCACACTGGTTTTGTGTGTATGCTAAGTGTACAATTAACAACTGGAGAAAGAGAGAGGATGAGAAAAAGAGATGAAGGGACACAACACATACATTCTCTTTTTCTCTTTTTCCCCTTCCCTTTCTGCACTACGTCGCAATTAAAGTTGTGCATCGACAGTCAAAAGGCAATGTATAACGAAGTATAATAATATAATATTAATATACAGTGCACCGCTGCCATCAATATAACGTACACACTATAATATCCCACAGCTGAAAACCAGTATAACGGATCCCTATATAATATATCACCAAATATCACGCCACTGGACACCACTATAAAGAAATGTATGTGATATCACACCCAGTGATGCGAGGCTTATTGATAATATGTCTGGGAAGGATGGTTCTTTCCCTCAAAGATTCACTTTCCCTCAAAAGCCCTACTCCCGTGCCTCCAATTTGGTAGCGAGATGTACATAGATATGTGTAATGGTAGAATGAACACTGCTTGATTTTTAGTCTTCTTTTGGTTTAATGCTGCCACCAACCCAAGCTGCCTTAGGATTTTTAAAATGAGTTTCTGAGGTAAACTTTTTTCACTTCTGCCAACACTGTTCTTCCCCTAGCTGCTAGAATGACTGTCTGGATATGAGGCCTTTCTGTAGTATCAGAATGTTAAAGCTGCTGGAATTATCACAAAGGATTAATGATAGATTGAGGAATGATAGAGACCTTTTTGAAAATTAAATAGAAAAAGATTTATTTTATAAAAACAGACAACTAACTTCTTCTGAGAGGCACAAAACGCTTGACTTGTTACAAAAGTACAAAAGCTTGATGGTTGCTAGAATGAGTTTCTTCGCTTAGTTACATACAGAGCTGATCAAACAGATCTAGCTGCTAGTAACAAAAATCCCTCACTCTACTTCAAAGAAATAGTAACGAGTTTCTGACTAACCTATCCTAGGTAGTCCCCTGAGTTGTCAGCTAACTCTCCCCAGAGTTCTTCCTGCTAACTAACTCAGTCTAGAGAGCTAATCCCTTGTGCTATCTCCCACAAGAAATCAGGTTGCTGCTTGACCTTTCTCTTGTCAGCTAATTAGCCCCTGTCTGACACAGATGCTCTCTCCCTGAAAGCCTAGTTTCAAAAACACTTCTTCACCCACCAGCTCCCAGTTCTCAACTCTCACAGAAGCTAAAATCTTTTCCCTCCTAAGATTTGGGTCCTCCCACTTGCTCTAGCTAATCCCAGGAGACCTCAAACTCCTCCCATCTTCTAACTATCCTCACTCAAGATGGCTGCTTCCCTGACTTACACTCTCAAAATGGAGGTTTGCCATACTGTTATCCAGGCTTCTTTTCCGGCCTACTAGGTATGATTCACTACACAATGCATGTGTAAAAATATAGCTGAACACACAGATCCGTAACTTTCCAAAAAGCATGGAGGCATTGTATCTTCCATGAAGGTAATGCTTATAGAATTGAGAGAAAGCAGAATAGTGCCAAGAATGAACTGCAAAATTGCAGTTACCTTAAATATATATTTTAAAGGAAGCAGATGGAACAAAATGGGGAAGTAATGGCTATGTAGTTAAAAGTACGACTTGTGGGGACAAGGGAGAGAGCCTTCTCTGCTGTGGCCCCTTGGCTCTGGAACTCACTGCCTGGTGAAATTAGGCAAGCCCCTACCCTGGCAGCTTTTAAGAAAGACCTAAAAACTTGGCTCTTCCGATGTGCCTTCGTCGAGTTAATATATTTCTCATATGCTGTCTGGTCCATCTACCGCTCCATCCTCTTGAGGCACTTTCCCCCTGCCCTTAATGAAGGCCTAACTTTACTGTTCTGGTCCTTTTGTGTTCCTCCCTCAGAAACACATTCTACATATCTCATCAATTTTATCAATTTTATTCCTAGTACATTTGGCCTGCCCACTGCGTTCTATTTCTCTATCATGTAATTTTGAAACTGTTTATTTTATTTTGTTATGTCATGTATTTATTTTGATAGTATTTTTGCTTCTTGTATTTTATTTTGCTGTACTGTTATTTTGGGCTTGGCTGCATGTTAGCCTCCCTGAGTCCCCTTTGGTGGTATAAATTGTTGTTGTTGTTGTTGTTGTTGTTGTTGTTGTTGTTATTTGAAACACAACAAAATGAGTCCACAGCAGACAAGATCACTCTGCTGGCTGTTGTATTGGATCACACGTCAGACACTTCCCAAGTGTTTAGGACTGTGTGATGTATCGGCGAATAATGTGTGCAGATCCCAGTAAGGTGGCCTTCTGCAGCTGGCAGATGGTAATATTGTCAGTGCCGATTGTGCTTAAGTGCAGGCCAAGGTCTTTAGTGTGTCAATCACCACTGGGACCATCTAGACTGGCTTGTGCCACAGTCTTTGCAGTTCGATCTTTAAATTCTCATATCGTGTCAGCTTTTCCAGTTGTTTCTCTTCAATTCTGCTGTCACCTGGGATTGCAACATCGACAATCCATACTTTGTTTTTTAACACGATTGTGAGGTCAGGAGTATTGTGCTCCAAAACTCTGTCTGTCTGAATCCGGAAGTCCCAGAGAAGTTTGGCATGTTCATCCTCTGTAACTTTTTCCGGTTTGTGATCCCACCAGTTCTTTGTCGCAGGCAGATGGTATTTGTGGCACAAGTTCCAATGAATCATCTGAGCAATGGTGTTGTGCCTCTGCTTGTAGTCTGTCTGCGCAATCTTCTTGTAGCAGCCCAGGATGTGATCTATTGTTTCATCTGCTTCCTTGCAGAGTCTTCATTTGGGATCTGTTGTCAACTTTTCAATTCTGGCTTTGATGGCATTGGTTCAAATGGCTTGTTCTTGGGCTGCCAGAATCAGGCCCTATGTCACCTTTTTCAGAGTTCCATTTGTGAGCCACATCCATGTTTTTTCTTTGTCAATTTGGCTCTCAATTTTTCCCAGGCACTGTCCATGGAGAGCCTTCTTTTGCCAGTTTTCTCTTCCGCTCTGGATTGTGTTTTTACTGTTTTCCCTCTTTGTCTTTTGCACTTTAAGCAGTTTAGTACTATTGACTTCCCTCAATATTGGCTCTTGACTGCCTTTCACACAATCTGCCAGTACGTGTTTCTCTTCTTCTACTGTTTGTTTCACTTGTAGAAGCCCTCTGCCTCCTGATATTATTATTATTATTATTATTATTATTATTATTATTATTATTATTATTAAAGGTGCTCTCCTTTGGCCCATCGTAGGTTGAATGGCCACAGCTTGGGAACAAGAAAGTGCAATGGAGAGAAGTGATGGTCACAATACCATGTGAATTCTCCCAATCTCACTGCAGCAGAGCTAGTGACTTTTTGCATGACTGTCAACACTGGAACAAAGCACTTTTGGACCCTATTCGTGGGTTTCCTCGTAAACTAAAAGGTATAGTCGGACAACAGGGGGAGTGGGAATAACTGTGGCCCCTTTCACACAGCTGAATAAAAACCCACATTATCTGGAATATATGACAGTGTGGACTCAGATAACCAAGTTCAAGGCAGATATTGTGGGATTTTCTGCCTTGATATTCTGGGTTGTATCGCTGTGTGGAAGGACCCTGAAATTCCACTGCTTTGAATCAATGTTGTGTGATTAGCAGTGTGAACCCTAATTGTTAACTAGCTGCAAATGCATGTTTCGTCTCTCATAAAATAATTTCCCCATAAAACGAGACACTTCTTATAGCTGGGATGTTGGCGTGGTAAACTCTTCTATAGATAAAAGGAAACCAACAATCTTTCTCTGATGCATTTATATCCTCTGTTTATTAGTAGTTAAATTGGATATTTAAAGTCAGGTAATCTACATTTTATGTAACTTTGTTTGAGGACTAAAACCTCCAGTTGGTTGAAAGTGTTGATTAAAAACTAGTGTTTTCTAAATGCAATGTAATGGTCATTAATGGAGAATGCAAGGGATTTGTAGGTCAGTGAAAATTGCCCCATGGTAGATTTACCTTGGTTACAAAGATAATTTGAACAGTAACTTCCCAGGTAGAAAAGAGATGAGTCTCAAAGGTGCACCTGGTGTCTTTTTGGCATCTGTCACACCAATTAGTCACATTGGACATATTCTTATGTTTTCCCCCATGATGCTTCCTCCGCAAAGTGGATCCATGTTTAATAGAGAGAGTCTATAAGTGACTGATGTTGAAAAACAAGTGAATTGAGTCCCAGCTGCAGCCTGCTGGATTAATAGCAAAAACACAATGACCCATTTGACGGATGGGATGAAAGCTTAAGAAGTGGAAAAACCTGGAAGGAAGTCAGCCAGAAACTTGGATCTTGGCAGCAAGCTAGCAATGCAGCTACTTCACTTACAAAAGAAAACAACAATGCCACATTGATTAGTGTATCTTTCACTGGCAAGTATATTATTGTTCAAGATCAAACTAATAGACACTAAATTAAATTTTTTAACAATCCCAGAGAAGTTTCAAACACAAGGGTGTGCTACAGGAAGAAAAGGCAATGGAAGTGATTTTGCTAAATCTGGAAGGCATTGGTTTCATTTCCTTGAATGGCAGTTCTAACTTGGCTACACAGTTTGGGAGTTAACAGTGTCAATAGGACAGCAGCATTATAACAAAAAGCAAAAGGAGAAGGTAGCAATATGACTACCACTTTTTTTTTTGGTCGTGTCAAGAGCGACTTGAGAAACTGCAAGTCGCTTCTGGTGTGAGAGAATTGGCTGTCTGCAAGGGCGTTGCCCAGGGGACGCCTGGATGATTTGATGTTTTTATCATCCTTGTGGGAGGCTTCTCTACCATTAAAGCAATGGTAAAGCTGTATATAAAATATTCTTTGCACTAACGTAAAGGAGTGGAGATGCCTCAGAAGAAACCGAATTGCAAACAAAATAATTTAAAGAATAAAAAAAATGGAGATTCAGAGACTCTTGTGGTGAAAAACCTGGATTTAGGCTATACAGTGGAACTGTGACTTAAGAGCATCCCACTTAAGAGCATTTTTGAGTTAAGAACATCACTCGGCCTGGTTTTGCTTTGACATACACACAGTGCTTTGAGCTAAGAGCTAGCATGAGAGGGAGCTCTAGCACTAGAGCAGTGGTTCTTAACCAGTGGGTCCCCAAGTGTTTTGGCCTATAACTCCCAGATATCCCTGCCAGTTTACCAGCTGTTAGGATTTCTAGGAGTTGATGAAAGATGGGCTCCTGACAAACCTTTATTAAAGCACTTCTCTTCTTCCTTGGTTTTCGGTCTCTATACACCAGACCAATTGCTTCAAAACACTCTGAAGAAGGCAGATCTGGATAAATAAGAAAATATCATTGATTTGTGGGTGGAAAATGCTGTGTGCATATGCTGGAAGGTCAGCCCAGTTGTGAGTGTTGAGCATTTTGAGTTTTAATTTATCCATGTCTTTACAAGGCAAAACAGCTGTGCCGCTCGAGTGCGGTGCCTACCTCTCAAAAGCAGGTGGGAAGAAGATTAAAGTGTTTCTTCTCTCCTCCCCTTGTATAAGTTGTCAGTGATTTAAAAAGCTTTCTGGGCTTTTGAACTACATGTTTTGGAACTGAAAATGCGGTCTATAAAAATGGATGAAGTACTCCAATACTGTGGAATGGCAGGGAAGGGGGAGGAATCCTTTTCATATCAATCTAGCCGTATTGTGTCAGCAGTTTTGCTTCTTTGACCATTTTTAATCATTCATTCATATTCCATCTGAAATGGGCCTGGCAATTTCACAAAGACTCTCCAGCCATATAGAAAGAAAGAAAGATAGAAATATACCCAAAAATTGCCACCCTGTATTTATCTGCAAATTCCATAAGGTAACTCATTCATTCCCAGTTTTTATGAACTCTAAATTAATGATTACTCAATTCCCTCCTCACCTCGCTTATTACTGGTTCATTTCCATTCTTATATAAAATCCTCAACTATTGCATTTCCCTTTTTTGGTATAAAATGTAGATGTATGTGAACAGCAAGTTAATTTTGTTGAGAGTGATTTTGATGGCGTAAATGCTTTTTCTAAAGCTTGGAGGACTGCTATGCCTGGGGACAAGATACAAGTTCTGCATGTAGAATGTACTGTATGGTGTCCGAGCCTTGACTTTTCAGCTAAAAAGTAACTTCTATGACAGTTTGCAAATGAAGGATTCCTTAAAAGAAACAAATGACATCTCATAATGAAGAAGAAGAAGAATAAGAAGATGGTGATGATGAGCTAGTAAAGGTGGTCCCAGTGGTAATTGGCACATTGGGTGCAGTGCCTAAAGACCTTGGCCTGCACTTAAAAACAATTGGCACTGAAAAAAATTACCATCTGTCACCTGCAAAAGGCCACCCTACTTGGAACTGCGCAAGTGTCTGAGGTGTGATCAAATACAAAAGCCAGCAGAGTGATCTTGTTTGCTGTATACTAATCTTGTGTATCAAACAACAACAACAACAACAACAACAATTACTATTATTATTTCTAGCTCACCTCTTCTCACAGTTCAAGATGGGTTACAACATTGGTCCAACAAACATTCATCTAAAACATTCTTAAAAATACACATATTAATATATATATTTCCACAACACACATATTAAAATGCACAAAACAAAGATTAATCATAAGATGCAAGTTTACAATTTGTCATCAAAACTGTCTGGGTAGACCTGCTGGAAGAGATAGGTCTTCACTTGTGTCTTAAATTGCGACAGCTGATCTAGCTTTCAGAGCTCTTCCAGGAGGTTGTTGCACAGTCTTGGGGCATCCAATAAAAAGGTCCTCTGGGTGGTGGTTGTCAGTCGGGTTCTAGCTGGTTGGAGTAGCTTCCCCTAGAGGACTTCAGTATTCAGGGCACATTGTATGGCAGAAGGCAATTGGGGTGGATTGTATGGGAGTAGGTGATTCTGTAGGTAAACTGGACCCAAAACCATGTAGGGATTTAAAGGTCAAAATCAACAATTTGTACTTTACCTGGAAACTAATTGGCAGCCATTGGAGTGATTTTAGGATAGATGTAATATGTTCACTTCTAGATGTTCCCATAACCAATCTGGCCGCCATATTTCTAGCCAACTGGAGTTTCCAAACTCAGTACAAAGGTAGCCCAATGTAAAGTGCATTGCAGAAGTCCAACCTTGAGGTGACGAGTTCATGCACTACCATCATAAGATCCTCCAAATCTAGGAAGGGGCACAGCTTGTGGATTAGCCAAAGCTGATAGTAAGCACTCCTGACAGTCGCATCTACCTGAGCAGACATTTGAAGAGACAGATCCAGGAGCACTTCCAAGCTGAGAGCAGTCTTTTAGAGGGAGTGTAATCCCATCCAGGGCTGGTTGATGCACTTCCATCCCCAGATTAGGAACCTTGATGGCAAGCATTGTCTCTTTTGTCCAGATTCAGTTTCAATTTCTTTTTCTTCATCCAGCCATAGTACCTCCTCCAGACATTCATTCAGAGAAGACACACTATCCTCAGCTGAAGTTGTTTTTGTAGGCATGTAGAAATATATTTGGGTGTTATCAGCATACTGATAACACCACGTCCCATTCCTATGGATGACTTCTCCCAGCACCTTCATGTAAATATTAAAGAGCATTGGGGATAGAATGACACCTTGTGGGATACCACATAACAGCTCCTCTTTGGAGGAGCAACCTCAAGGCTCCTGTCATACCTGAGAGGTATGACAGGAACCACTGCAACACAGTGCCTCCAATTTCCAGCTCCTCCAGGCATTCCTGAAAGATACTATGGTTGACGGTATCAAAGGCCTCTGAGAAGTCTAGAATCACCAACAGAGACAAACTCCCTCTGTCAGTGTTGAGACGGAGATTATCCACTAAGGCTACCATAGCTGTCTCAACTCCATATTTTCTTGGAAGCCAGTTAGAAATGAGTCAAGAGAGTGTGTGTCATCCAGGACTGCCTGGAGTTGGAGGGCAACTTTACTTGAATCAAAGTGCATAAGTCAGCCATATTACTTTGGCACTTGGGAGTGAAGATCCATACCCTTCAACTGCCCCAGTTTGGCAGGGACAGTCACCATTAATCTTCTGTCCATTCTACTTTATTAGTTGCTTTGAAAATGTCCCAGTTTCTCCCTTTGTCCTCAACTTATGTCAATTGATCCAAATTGAGTTCAAAGTGCAAAAGTTCTTTGCACACAAATAACTCAGTGTGGGGAAATGAGGAGGTAAAACCTTGTCCCTTCCAGAATCCCAAACTTACTGTTCTGGTGCTGGCACATTGGTAGAAAGGGGATTATTAGAGCAGCTCAAGGGGCAAAGATGGTGATGCTGAATTTCATCATCCGTGCCAACCATAAAAATACATAAACAGGCAAAAGTTGGACTAAAATCCAACTTCTGGTGAGCTTGTTGTCCCTGCCTCCCAGAATCCAATTAAATAAACTTTATCTTCTATGGAATTTATATTAAATATTTGTTATTATGTACTGGAATTGTATTAGTTTTCCAAAATTATATTTGATTATTTCCAGTGTCTATAATGAATGCTATAATATTATCAATGTTCTGCTCAGTTAAGCATAAAATATAATATAATTTGTAATAACAAATCAACCTTTGAATACAAGCCTTGTCAACTTACTTTAGAACAAGCTCCATTGAAATTAATGGAATTTTCTTTCAGTCAATTATGTATAGGGTTCACAGCATTTTAAATGTGTATCTTTCAATATTTCACAAATTAAAAGTGTGACCAACCAACATCAGAGTGTGGTTCAGATGTCAAACATTGTTAAAGTGAGAATGAATACACAGATTAGGAGAGGCAGCAGCAGTTTGTTTTCCTCCAAGTCCCCATGTATGCTGCTAGTTCAGTGGTTCTCAGCCTGTGGCTCCCCAGATGTTTTGGCCTTCAACTCCCAAAATCCTAACAGCTGATAAACAGGCTGGGATTTCTGGGGGTTGTGGGCCAAAACATCTGGGAACACAAAGGTTGAGAACAACTCTACTAGATTGTGCAGTATAGGAAATGCATTAACTTGGGACGTCCAAATGACGCACCCAGGTGAATGCATTTTAACCTGGGATAAGCCTTTAATCCAGGTGTATTCTGGGTTTAAAAACATTTTCAGGTGCTATATCTATGGAGACTGCCATCTGGGATGCACGATTCCAGGTGACATCCCTATTGATATCCTGCACTCCTTGGACTCAGGTGGTCTGGAGAGGTGGGATGGCACATTAGTGGAGATTTGCAGGAGGGGAGGGCGCTTTCCATTCCAAAGCTCTCATTGCATCTTGATGATGCAGGTCCAGGAGTTACAGAGCTTGCTGTAAAGAAAGGACTTATTCCTATCATTTTGTGGGGGAAACAGGGGGCACGGAGGCTGTGCCCATGCCCAGCTGTACCGGTTGGTGTCAGAATGGCTGGGCAATGTGGATTACTCCCTAATGCTGAGGTGGCATAGGGCGGCCATGTGTGCCCACAATGTGGCTCGGAATTGACATTTTAAATGCCGGATCAAGCTGCACTGTATGGCTGTGTGGAAGCACCCTAAGTCTCCTAAAAATATTATTCTTCTTTCCACTCCCCCTTGCTGAACTGAGTAGTTTTGCACTTTGAACTCAGTTTGCAGAAATTGAAATAAGTTTAAGAGAAAGGGACAATGTGTGGTGGAGAAAGAAACTGAAACATTTTAAAAGCAACCAATAACTGATAATTAATTGGGACTATCCATGTCAAATTGGGATATCTGGAGAATATGCAAATGATTCCAGACAGATAACACCAGGGGTTTGTCAAAAAGAAGCGTGGGAAATGTGTGTGTGTGTTTGTGAGAGAGAATTGTGTGTACAGCCTGCCCCATTCCTTTCCAGCCTGGGAATTCTGGCAGTTTTAAAAGAAAAATAAGTTCTGGTTTATAGTGTGATTGAATGGACTGCATACACATTAACTTGGGACGTCCAAATGACGCACCCAGGTGAATGCATTTTAACCTGGGATAAGCCTTTAATCCAGGTGTATTCTGGGTTTAAAAACATTTTCAGGTGCTATATCTATGGAGACTGCCATCTGGGATGCACGATTCCAGGTGACATCCCTATTGATATCCTGCACTCCTTGGACTCAGGTGGTCTTGCATGCATATTTTGCGTGTGTGTCAGGAATGACTTGAGAAACTGCAAGTTGCTTCTGGTGTGAGATAATTGTCCAAGGGATGCCCGGATGTTTTACCATCCTGTAGGAGGCTTCTCTCATGTCTCCTAGGCTTGGTTGATAAAAAAAAATGGTACAAAACTCATTTTGTATGGTGGTTCGATTCTAAAGTCAATTCCGATTTTCACAGAAAAAAATGTTCAAAACTTTTTGAAACTTCGGAGACTTCAGAATCTTTTAGTTAAGGATTTGAAAGTGTTATTTCCTGTTTCATTGGGTGGTCTTTACTTTGAAAGTAGTTGTTTTACTCCAGAAGTGGGGAAAAGCAAGCAGAGGAAATTCCTTCCTTCTCTGGTTTAAAACTGGCCTCTCTGGCTTTAAAACTAGATTCACTGGCTTGAGCCAAGGTCAGGAAATTCCATCCTTCTCTGGTTTAAAACTGGCTTCTCTGGCTTGAGCTGAGGCCAGGGACCAGAAGCAGGGAAAAGCTGAATCATTTCTAAATCACTTCATTAGTTGTAACAAAAATGGTGGAAAAAACTTTGGAAGGGCAAAGGGACTTCTGATTTTCTTAGAAACATCAAAATCGCTGGATGTGAGGGTGATCTGGCTGCGACATCTGTCACCCCATTGATCGCCAGGGTTGATTCGGCTGATCTGGCTGGCTAGGCGGGTGTCCCCTTCCTCCCTCACCGCTCCATGTGCGTCCCTCCCAAAGCTGCACACTCGGTGGAAGAGGACGGCATGTACCGAGGTTTCCAGTCTTCGGTCCCAGGTTTACGATAGCTTCAAAAAGGTAATTTTTTCCGACTTTATTACAAATTACGAAGATTCTGACGGTACCTAACCATGCCTAATGTTTCCGCATGGGAAGCTGGAGTTAACATGAGAACTCACTCTGTGTGTAAGCACAGTTTAATGCATTATATGTCACTCTCAGGAGCAAGGGACTTCCCACACTTTTAAGGCCGTGGATCCTTCACTTGCTGCATCAGTATATTTGTTGGGAATCTGGTTTTCAGGCCAAAAAAAAGAGTTATCAGTCCTTGTCCACAGAGTGAATGCTTTTTTTTTTTTGCAAAAAGCTGGAAAATGAGGTCAAACTTTACCTAACCTTTGCATCAAATGTGGAGCACAGGCTGTGGGGTAGATGCCTGATTGCTTGTAGTGTGAGAAGAAGGTGAGAGTTAATTACAGACAGGAGTGATGATAAGAGAGCCAGGTATCATACATAAAGGCCTCCAGTTCTTTTCTTTGCTCAATTTAAAAAGATCACTTCTAAAGCAGTTAATCGCTGATTGACTAAAGCAGCAAAGAAGGTTCATCCTTTTGAAGAATTAAACTTTTAGCTGTTAAAGCAGCTCTTAATATCCTTATCTTCAGAGCCAAAGCCAGATCAGAAACTTTCGGTCAATATTTCACAATGAAAGGAGCAAGCACTTCCTAACCAAGTTCACTCTGGTCAAAGACAAACCTAAGTCAAAATTTGAAGTAGTGGAAAAGATGTCAGCTTTGCTTGCAAGAAAGCAAAGCCTTGGGATGTTTAGGGAAGGCCTGCTCAGCACTCTGCTATGGATTCTACTATATTTCCAGCATACTTCTCAAACAGGGAAATGGAACTGAACTAATATTGGGTTGCTGTGAATTTTTTTCTGGCTGTATGGCTATGTTCCAGTACCATTCTCTCCTAACATTTCAACTGCATCTGTGGCTGGAATCTTCAGAGGTTCTGTTGGCAGTGAGGCAAGTAGAGTGTAAATAATAATAATAATAATAATAATAATAATAATAATAATAATAATAATAACGATCTGCAAAGACTCTGGCACAAGCCAGTAAAGGTGGTCCCAGTGTTGATCTTTAGGGTGCAGTGCCTAAAGACCTTTCACTTAAACACAATCGGCACTGACAAAATTACCATCTGTCAGCTGCAAAAGGCCACCTTACTGGGATCTGCACACATTATTCGCCGATACATCACATAGTCCTAGACACTTGGGAAGTGTCTGATGTGCGATCCAATACAACAGCCAGCAGAGTGATCTTGTCTGCTGTGGACTCATCTTGTTGTGTTTAAAAATAATAATAATAATAATAATAATAATAATAACTTAATTTTTTTATCTTGCCTCTATCTCTCTGAAGGAACTTGGGGCGGCTCACATGGAAACAAACCCAATCAACATAGTTTAAAATAGCACAATAAAATTTATAAAACAACATCATCAAACAATATAAAACAAACAATATCATATGGAATATTCAAGGTGGGAGAAAAACTCTTGACTGTTTAAAGAAAGTGTGAATATAGCCATACAGTCTGAAAAACTCACAGCAACCCAGTGATTCCAGCCATGAAAGGTTTCAGCAATACATTGAACGAATGCTGCCTGACATCATGCTTTAAAACTACCACTCACTTATACTTAACTAGCTGTGCCCTGCCACGCGTTGCTGTGGCCTATAGTAAAACTTATCAAAGTTGAGGTAGATATCTGGACTATTATGAAAGAGAGGTACCTACCTATTCCTTCCCCCTTTTCCTCCCCCTTTCTCTCCTTTCTTCCTTCTCTACCTCTTTCTTTCTTTCCTTCTTTCACTACTTGGTTTCATCCTTCTCTCTTTCCTTCATTCCCTCCCCTTTTCTTCCTTTGCCTTTCTTCCCTCCCTGTTTGCTTCCTTCTTTCACTTTTTATTTCCTTTTATTTCACCACCATCATAACAATAACAATAATGCAATGCATTGCCTCTGGGACCTGACACCTCTCCCATTCCCCCAGGGTCTAATAGGAATAATAGCATAATAATAATAGAAATAACAACCTTTACCTGCCACGTGTTGCTGTGGCCAACCTTCCCTCTTTCTCTCCTTCTTTCCCTCCTTCCTTCCTTCCTCCCATCTTTCCTTCTCTTCCTTCTCTATCTCTTTCCTTCCTTCCCCTTTTTCTTTCTCTTCTGGTCTCTTTTGTTCCTTCTCTCTTTCCTTCTTTCCTTCCCTCCCTCTTTCTCTACATCTTCCCCCTTCCTTCACTCCCTCTTTCCTTCCTTCATTCCCTTTTTTTCTTCTCTCTTCCTTCCTTCCCCCTTTTTCTTTCTCTTCTGGTCTCTTTTCTTCCTTCTCTCTTTCCTTCTTTCCTTCCCTCCCTCTTTCTCTACATCTTCGCCCTTCCTTCACTCCCTCTTTCCTTCCTTCATTCCCTTTTTTCTTTCCTTCTCTCCTTCCTTCCTTCCCCCTTTTTCTTTCCCTCCCTCTGTCTCTCATTTCTTCCTTCTCTACCTCTTTCCTTCCTTCCCCCTTTTTCTTTCTCTTCTGCTGTCTCTCTTTTCTTTCCTTCCATCTTTCCTTTTCCTTCCTTTTCTTCTTCCTCTAACTTTCCTTCCTTCCCCCTTTTTCTTTACCTCCCTTTCTCTTTCTTCCTTCTTTCCTTCCTTCCTGTCTTTCCTGGATTTTGACAGGGGGGGAAGGGGGGGGGGGGGTTTGGAGGTGGCGTGAAGTAAAGGAGGTAAGATTGGGGCAGGGGAGTGATGGAGCGTGGGGTTGCGTGTGTGTGTGTGGCGCGGGGGGAGTGGGGTTGCGGTGTGTGTGCGGCGGGGGGGAGTGATGGAGCGTGGGGTTGCGTGTGTGTGTGCGGCGCGGGGGAGTGATGGAGCGTGGGGTGCATGTGTGTGTGCGGCGGCGGGGGAGTGGGGGGTTGCGTGTGTGCGGCGGCGGGGGGTGATGGAGCGTGGGGTTGCGTGTGTGTGTCGGCGGCGGGGGGAGTGATGGAGCGTGGGTGTGTGTGTGCGGCAGGGGGTGATGGAGCGTGGGGTTGTGTGTGTGCGGCGGCGGGGGGAGTGGATTGTGTGTGTGTGCGGCGGCGGGGAAGGATGATGGAGCGTGGGGTTGCGTGTGTGTGTGCGGCGGGGGGAGTGATGGAGCGTGGGTTGCGTGTGTGTGTGCGGCGGCGGGGGGGACGTGGGGTTGCGTGTGTGTGTGCGGCAGCGGGGGGGAGTGATGGAGCGTGGGGTTGCGGGTGTGTGTGCGGCGGCGGGGGTGGATGGAGTGGGGTTGCGTGTGTGTGTTGTGGTGGCGGGGGGGAGTGGGGTTGCGTGTGTGTGTGCGCGTGGGGGGAGTGATGGAGCGTGGGGTTGTGTGTGTGTGTGGCGGCGGGAGGAGTGGGGTTGCGTGTGTGTGTGTGCGCGGCAGGGTGGTGTGTGTGCGGGAAGCAGCGCGGCGGGGCTTGGAGTGGACATGGCTTCTGCAGAGGGAACGTTGGCCGGAAGGCTGTGTGCGCGCGCCAGGGAACTTGCGTCTGGGCGCCAATGCGCATGCTCAGTTGTTTTGCCGTTTTGTGAATGTGTTGTTGTGTTGTTTTTCATTTTGAGTAGATATGTTTGTACCTTGTGGGTTGTGTTATGGGCATGGGAATTTTGGTTAAATTTCGTTGGGGGGTTGTGGAGTTTTGCTTTCCCGTTGAACTCCCCTAACAGATTTATATATATAGATAATGTCTCAATAATTCAGTATCTCGCTCACATTTAGGGCACATCTGTCATTATACAGAATGAGTCAGAAGATTTTGGGCTCAAAATCACATCTCTACTATAATTCTGCTATTTCAGAATGTGTGTGTTGGAGGGGGAGCTCATATAATTCAATGCAACACTTCTGTGTAAATCTGCTTCCTTCCCAAATTCCACAATGGCTGCAAAAAGGCAGATATGAGGTCTGCTTCAGAGAGCGGCAAGATTCTGGGATGTGCATCCATCTGCTTATAACTGCCACATAAAACCTGGTTGCAGAACTTCAAAGAGAGATCCCTGCAACCACAAACATATTCACAGTTGTCTCTTACCAACCCCTCAAGCGTTTGCATAATGACTGAGCAGATATTCCTACCTATAATGGAGAGTTTTTTTTTACAAAAATTGCATACCTGAGCAGAAATTGCCTTGCCCTATATTACCCCGAATCAGCTCCATGTGGAATTTGGCTGCCAAGAAACTGATCCGGGGACCTTTCTGATTATGTGGTCAGTGTAGATGTACCCTTAGGCTGTCTATCCAGTTAGTCAGCTAAATTCACATCCAATTCACACTTTCATGCCAATTGTGGTTTAGGTTTATTGACAATTCTGTAGCAAATGACTAGTACACTCAGGGATCAAACCCTTAGCTGTAGAAGGCAGAAAAATGGAAGGTTGTCAGATGCAAATGAAATAGGGTGGGTGTGGTAAGCAGAAAAGGCCAGGCTAGGCTTTTTAAGAATCATAGAATCAGAGAATCAGAGAATCAAAGAGTTGGAAGAGACCTCATGGGCCATCCAGTTCAACCCCCTGCCAAGAAGCAGGAATATTGCATTCAAATCACCCCTGACTGATGGCCATCCAGCCTCTGTTTAAAAGCTTCCAAAGAAGGAGCCTCCACCACGCTCCGGGGCAGAGAGTTCCACTGCTGAAGAGTCTGTGAGGATGGCAGAGAATCAGTTACCTAAAAACAAACAGCTGATACATGATATAAAGCAGTAGAGTTGGATATTGCAGGGGAGGTTAAAGAGATCCTAACTATAAATAGTGATGAACAAATAAAAGAGTTATCAATTTGTATACAACAGTTGTACCAATTGAGTCACATGCAACTCCTGGAATGATTCCATCAGGACTGCCTCTGGAAAATCCTGCAAATCTCTTGGGAAGACAAGAAGACAAATGTCAGCATACTGGAAGAAGCAAAGACCACAGCATTGAAGCGATGGTGCTCCGCCATCAACTCCGCTGGACCGGCCACATTGTCCGGATGCCTGATCACCGTCTCCCAAAGCAGTTCCTCTACTCTGAACTCAAGAATGGAAAACAGAATGTTGGTGGGCAGGAAAAGAGATTTAAAGATGGGCTCAAAGTGAACCTTAAAAACTATGGCATAGACACTGAGAACTGGGAAGCCCTGGCCCTTGAGCACTCCAGCTGGAGGTCAGCTGTGACCAGCTGTGCTGTAGAATTTGAAGAGGCACGAATGGAGGGCGAAAGAGAGAAATGTACCAAGAAGAAGGCACATCAAGCCAACCCTGACCTGGAAACCAATGCCCTCACTGTGGGAGAACAAGCAGATCAAGAATAGGGCTCCACAGTCACTTATAGACCCACCGCCAGTACACTGATCTTGGAAGACTATCCTACTTGGATAACAAGGGATCGCTTAAGTAAGTAAGTACCAATTGAGTATTCCTTATCTAAAGAGTTTTGGATTTTTCTGTTCTACAAAACCTGTGTTTAATAATAATAATAATAACAACAACAACAACAACAACAACAATAATAATAATAATAATAATAACAATAATAAACCTTTATTTATACCCCGCTACCATCTCGGTGTGGCTTACAAGAGGCCGAGCCCAAATACATCAATAAAACGCAATGACAACAATACAACAATAAGTAACTCATAAACAAAGCAAAAACAATAACAATAATCACGACGCATTTAAAACCTGTGGCAGGGCCAGATGTAATGATTAAAATTTTAAAAATGCTGGGCATGTCCAAGTGAAATAGGATGGATATTTTAGGGATAGGTGGGCGTGCAGACAATCCTAGATCTCTCGTAAAGTGCATTTGGGACATATTGCTTGGGATTCCTTATGGGAAGGCACACGTATACAATGAGATATCTTTGAGATGAGACCCAAGGTTTTTTTTTTAAGGAAAATCACTTATGTTATATATATATATACTTTACATACATAGCCTGAAAGTACTTTTTTTTTTACAATAGTTTTAATAGTGTTGTGCATGCTACAAAGTTTGTGTGCATTGAACCACAAGAAAACAGAGGGGTCACTATCTCAATCACCCTTGTGGACAATTTGGATTTTAGAATATCTCAGGATTGGAATCCGAGATAAAGGATGCTCAACCTTTACCATGAAATAGGATTATGCCACACGTTACTATTTTGTGGATTTTATTTCATTAAAGAAAATATCATAATTCCATCCTTTCTGCCAGTATTTCATGTCACAAGTACGATCCAGATCAAGAATCAAGCCATATAATGTAATCTAAAAGGACAAGGTAGCATTTCAAAAGTTCTGAAAACAGTAACTGTGCTAAATTTCAAACTCTTTGTTGTACCGTGAAGGTGTGACAACGGCATTCCTAAATCAAATAGCAGTCTCTTAAAAAGATCACACAGAGAGAAAAATGGAAAAATGAATTGTAGGAAGTGCTAAAAGTACCAAGCTGCCCCTTCAATAGTGTGAATGCTTGCTCTAGCCTATATGTGCTATTTATATAAGCATAACTGCTTCAGCACTTCAGTTCAGTGAGGCTTGATCCAAATGTTACTGTGAAATGAGATTTATTGTTTAGAATCATTGCAAAATATATCCTTTCTGCCACTCTGTAGCACCTCCGTATTGTTGCACAATGTTAAACTATTCCTCAATTCTGTGAACAAAGCTGTGAAAATACCACTTTGCACTTGCACTGAACGTTTCATGGAGGAACTCTGCTGGATTTCAACAATGCAAGGCTGCATTCTTACAGGATTATAGTTCTGGAGACCAGGGTTCAAATCCACTGGCTGACCTTGGAAACAATCTGGCACAAACCAGTAAAGGTGGTCCCAGTGGTGATCGGCACACTGGATGCAGTGCCTAAAGACCTTGGCCTGCACTTAAACACAATCGGCGCTGACAAAATTATCATCTGCCAGCTGCAGAAGGCCACCTTACTGGGATCTGCACACATTATTTGCCGATACATCACAAGTCCTAGACACTTGGGAAGTGTCTGACGTGTGATCCAATACAACAGCCAGCAGAGTGTCTGCTGTGGGCTCATATTGTTATGTTTCAAATAATAATAACAGAGTAAAATAATAAATAACCTTGACTTGAGTTTAAGCTGAGGGAGACCTTTTCAGCCTAAAACACGGGCTGAAAAACTAGGCTTATACTCGAATATATACAGTAGCATCTTTTCAAGCATGGAGAAGCACTGAGCTCATCACATGGGTTAAGCTACTTCCAGCTGTCATGCATAGCCCTCCATGGTTGAAAAGAGGCAGAATTGTCCTGAAAGTAGGGAACTCTGGCAATCAACCTCATCACAAATACTTATGTTTAAACAAGACTTCATCCATTCTCGAATGTAGCAGGAGACTGAAGTGGGGGGGGGGGGCGGAGGGGGAGCAGTTGCACTCAACTTACAATTGAATGCTTGTGTTTATTGCCCTCGTGTTATTTTCTTTGCAATTTGCCTAATTAAGGACAACAAAATATGGTGCATGATTGTGATGAGGCATAGGTATTCAAATCTGCTCGACTAAACATAATATGGCCTTGCTGAAAGCGGAGATGAGGGACTGAATCACAAACTCTCTGATTTAGCGCATGCATCTGAATGAGCTGGAAGTAAATACTGGTATATTTTTATCCCAGAAAAAAAAAAGAAAGAAAGCCTCACCTGCCTCTGATGAAGCATTATGTTTGGGATGATCAGATGTTGTTCCCAAATGTTAACTCACAAGGGGATGGTTAGTTCTCTGCTTTATGCAGAACATGCTGTTCGTTTCAAAGCAGATTGGAAAGAGATTTGGTTATATGCAACATTTTACAAGTTTATTATGGAAAATCAGGGGTGGAAAACACATGGGACCCTCACCTTGATTTGTGGGCACGAATGCCATGTTCATCTGAATGACTCAAACTGGGGCAGCTTTATTTATTTATTTATTTATTTATTTACAGTATTTATATTCCGCCCTTCTCATCCCGCAGGGGACTCAAAGTGGATCACAATGCACATATACATGGAAAATATTCAATGCCATAGACACACAACATATATAGACAGATACACAGAGGCTATTTAACTTTCCAGCTTCATGAAGGTATGCTTTTGAATTCCAGCCACCGGGGGAGCTGTTGCTACACCGTTCACTTGTGACACAGATGGAGTACTTCCTGATTCTTTTGCACGCTGCTGGAGAGTTTTATGGCATCATAAATTAGTTAAATTAGCCTCCCTGCATAAGCGGTACCTAAATTTCCTACTTCACAGATACAACTGTCTTTCAGGCTGTAAAGGTCAACAGCAAGCTAAACAAATGGTCAGGAGCTTACTCCAACCCAGGCTGGCTTTGAATTCATGACCTTTCGGTCAGTAGTGATTTTAATGTAGTTGATTCCCAACCTGCTGCACCACAACCCGGTCCCTCTGCTTTACCTCCGTTCTTCTCTTCTTACCACGTCAGGAAGAGATAGATTGTCTACCCTGTGGCCTCATGCAGCTCTACATTCAGAAGAACATTGTAGCATTTTTCTGTATCATAGAAAACCACTATGTTGAGACACTTGAATGCATTTTCTGAATGCAGTGAGAAGAAGAAGAAGAACTTTATTTTTCTACCCCACCTCTATCTCCCCGAAGGGACTCGGGGCGGCTTACATGGGGCCAAGCCCAGGCAACATACAATTAAAAGCAAAGCAATAACAAAATACAATTTTCAAAGCATAAAACAACATAACAATAATAGACAAGCATCAAGCAACAAAAAAAAACTAATTTGAAAGGGGGGAAGGCCAAGATACAAGCTGATTAAAGAATAATTGGTTCAGTAAGGTGGGTGAAAATGCATAAAAACATAGGAAATATCATGAAAACAGAGCAATTTAACAGGAACAGAAACAATTCAGTTTGAATTACAAAATCTGAATAGTAATGTAGTATAGGAATTTAGGTTGAATGATAATTACTAGGTCGCGATACAAGTCGAATGTCATAGGAGTTGTCAGTTGAAAACACGACGAAACATCCACATCTTTAATTCCTTGTGGAATGTGGATAGGGAGGGTGCCAGCCTGATCTCCCTGGGGAGGGAGTTTCAGAGACAAGGGGCCACCACCGAGAATGCCCTTTCCCTCGTCCCCACCAATCGCGCCTGAGACGGGGGCGGGAGCGAGAGAAGAGCATCCCCAGAAGATATTAAGGATTGCGTGGGGTCATAGGGGAAGAGGCAGTCACACAGATAGGCAGGTCCTGAACCATTTAGAGCTTTATAGGTAACAACCAGCACCTTGAATTGGGACCAGAAACTTATCGGCAGGCAGTGGAGCTGTTTAAACAGGGACGTTGACTGCTCCCTATAACTTGCTCCAGTTAACAATCTGGCCACCGACCTTTGCACCAGCTGTAGTTTCTGAACCATCTTCAAGGGCAGCCCTACGCAGAGTGCATTACAGTACTCCAATCTTGAGGTAACTAATGTGTGGACCACCATGGTCAAGTCAGACTTTTTGAGGTATGGTTGCAACTGCCGCACAAGTTTTAACTGTGCAAAGACCCTCCCAGCCACCACCGACACCTGAGCATCAAGCATCAGCACTGAGTCCAGGAGGACCCCCAAACTGCAGACCTGCATCTTCAGAGGGAGTGTAACCCCGTCAAACACAGGTTGCCACCTTATACCCCGTTCAGCCGAACAACTGACCCGAAGGACCTCTGTTTTGTCTTGATTTAATTTCAACCTGTTAGCCCTCATCCAGGCCATCACAGCGGCCAGGCACTGGTCCAGGACCCGAGGGGCTTCCTTGGATTTTGATGGAAAGGAGTAACAGAGTTGTGTGTCATCTGCATAAAGATGGCAATGAACTCCAAAACTCTGGATGACCTCACCCAGCGGTTTCATGTAGATATTAAAAAGCATGGGGGGAAAGAATGCAACCTTGTGGGACCCCAAAGGCCAAAGGCCAGGTGTCTGAGCAGGTATCCCCCAGCTTCACCAATTGGGTACGGCCCTCCAAAAAGGAATGGAGCCACTGAAAAGCAGTACCCCCAAGGACCATTCCAGAGAGCCATCCCAGAAGGATACCATGATTGATGGTATCGAAAGCCACTGAGATGTACAAGAGAATCAACAAGATCACGCTCCCCCTGTCAAGTTCTCTGCAGAGGTCATCCACAAAGGCAACCAAAGCTGTCTCTGTACCGTGACCAGGCCTGAAACCAGACTGTGAAGGGTCCAGAAAATTGGTTTCATCCAGGAATCCCTGGAGCTGAGAAGCAACCACTCGCTCCAGAACCTGAAGAGACTGGATGTGCATCTGATCAATCCAGACAAGATGGCAGCCCTGCTCATCAATGGAAAACTAATTTGGGGTTGGGATTATAATGTGTTCTGAATGGGGTTACACTGTTCCCTATAAAGTACAGGGGGTGTTTCACACTACATAGTTACAGTACTATGATTCCCTTTTAACTGCCATTGTTCCATCCTATGGGTTTGCAGTGTAAGACGTGGCATGTAGAATTCCCAACTCAAGAATTTTAGTGCCTTCCCAAGCTACAGACACCATATTTTCATGGCAGTTAAAGTGTAACACAAAATAATTGTAGAAAATGGATGGGTAGTTTGAGGTTGTTCTTGAATCCAACACTGCTTCTGGAAAACCAGGTTGCTGCCATGGTGAGACATGCTTTTGACCAATATTGGTGTGTGGGTCAATGCATAGTATGAACTATGGATCTGTCCATAGTTCATGCATTAGCTAGATTACTATAATCTTTATGTAGAACTGAAAGTTTCAACTAGTGTAAAATACAAGAACCAGACTGTTTTCACATGTGTTTTAGACCTTACAATGCTGATCTTACAAGAAGCTTCTGGTGGTGCAATGGGTTAATGGGAGAGCGCGGATGAGTTCCCTCTGTCAGTTCCAGTTCTCCATGCGGGGACATGAGAGAAGCCTTCCACAAGGATGGTAAAAACATCTGGGTGTCCCCTAGGCAACATCCTTGCAGACGGCAAATTCTATAACACCAGAAGCAACTTGCAGTTTCTCAAGTCTCTCCTGACACACACACACACACACACACACACACACAAGCTGGCTTGATTCAAGGTACTGGTAATGACCTATACAGTCAGGATACTTGAAAAGTTACCTCTGCATGAAATTTAAGATCTTGGATAAAATACTGAAGTTGTCATTGAAAGAACCACCTGACAGTGTTCCAACTACCCCTTTAATCACATTAATATGTTTAAGTGCTATTTGTATGCATTCAGGGTTTTTCAAAGTTAGACCCTGGTGGTAAATAACTATCCAGCTTTGGGAATAGGTGTCCCTTATAATGAATCTCCAAAACAACAAACCAAACTACTGTTAAGCCATATACACACTTCTCCTTTTACCCCTTCTCTAGTAAAAACTAGATTTATTACAAAAGTACCCTTTATTTCTCAAAGGCACACGGGTGACTTCATATTCAGTCAAGTGTAGTGCTTCCAATAAACAAATCCCAATATGGCACAAAAATCTTTTTTTTTTCATGCACCACTTTGGCTCCCAAGAGGCAGCTCTTTCATTAAATATTGAAGCCACTGAGTTCAAATTCTATTACAAATATATGCATTAGCAAACTATATTACTATAGACAGATGTACGAATAGCTAGGCAATGAGCTAGTTAGCTCGATATTGGCAAACTATATTGCTGATATTAGTGAACTAAGTTGCAGTCATGGAAAATTAACAAAGAAGTTTGTGATTCAAATGGAAAGCTAAAATCAATTGCTCATCTGAAATCCTATGGCTCCTGATACTATCATTTAGTCCTTTCAAACCAAGTGCTTTCCAGAAATGTTGAACTAGAACCAATCAGTCCTAGCCAGTGTAGTCATTGGTCACTTTCTCCCAAGAATACTAGGATTACGACAGTGAGGTATACACACAGACATATCTCACTTAACACTTTCTTCGACAAAGTTATGTGAGCTTGATTTCACATTGGTCTTATTTTTGTTTCCCTTTTCTTATTTGTTTTTTAATCTATTTTTCTTCTTTCTTTCTTTCTTTTTTCCTGTTTTCCCCCATTGTTTGAGTTATATTTATATATTTGAAATGTTAATAATGTGTGTTATTATTATTAATAATAATAATAATAACTAGCTGTGCCCTGCCACGCGTTGCTGTGGCCTATAGTAAAACTTATCAAAGTTGAGGTAGATATCTGGACTATTATGAAAGAGAGGTACCTACCTATTCCTTCCCCCTTTTCCTCCCCCTTTCTCTCCTTTCTTCCTTCTCTACCTCTTTCTTTCTTTCACTACTTGGTTTCATCCTTCTCTCTTTCCTTCATTCCCTCCCCCTTTCTTCCTTTGCCTTTCTTCCCTCCCTGTTTGCTTCCTTCTTTCACATTTTATTTCCTTTTATTTTACCACCATCATAACAATAACAATAATGCAATGCATTGCCTCTGGGACCTGACACCTCTCCCATTCCTCCAGGGTCTCATAGGAACAATAGCATAATAATAATAATAATAATAATAATAATAATAATAATAATAGAAATAACAACCTTTACCCGCCACGTGTTGCTGTGGCCAATCTTCCCTCTTTCTCTCCTTCTTTTCCCTCCTTCCTTCCTTCCTTCCCTCCCATCTTTCCTTCTCCTCTTCTTTCTCTATCTCTTTCCTTCCTTCCCCCTTTTTCTTTCTTCTTCTGCTGTCTCTCTTTTCTTTCCTTCCATCTTTCCTTTTCTTTCCTTTTCTTCTTCCTTCTTTCTCTAACTTTCCTTCCTTCCCCCTTTTTCTTTACCTTCCCTTTCTCTTTCTTCCTTCTTTCCTTCCTTCCTGTCTTTCCTGGATTTTGACAGGGCAGGAAGGGGCGGGGTGGGGTTTGGAGGTGGCGTGAAGTAAAAGGAGGTAAGATTGGGGCAGGGGAGTGATGGAGCGTGGGGTTGTGTGTGTGTGTGCGGCGGCGGGGGGAGTGGGGTTGGGTGTGTGTGTGTGCGGCGGCGGGGGGAGTGATGGAGCGTGGGGTTGCATGTGTGTGTGCGGCGGCGGGGGGAGTGGGGTTGCGTGTGTGCGTGCGGCGGGGGAGTGATGGAGCGTGGGGTTGCGTGTGTGTGTGCGGCGGCGGGGGGAGTGGGGTTGCGTGTGTGCGTGCGGCAGTGGGGGAAGTGATGGAGTGTGGGGTTGCGTGTGTGTGTGCGGCGGCGGGGGGAGTGGGGTTGCGTGTGTGTGTGCGGCGGCGGGGGGAGTGATGGAGTGTGGGGGTGTGTGTGTGTGTGCGGCAGGGGTGTGTGTGTGTGCGGGAAGCGGCGCGGCGGGGCTTGGAGTGGGCATGGTTTCCGCAGAGGGAACGTTGGCCGGAAGGGCATGTGCGCGCGCCAGGGAACTTGCGGCTGGGCGCCAATGTGCATGCTCAGTTGTTTTGCCGTTTTGTGAGTGTGTTGTTGTGTTGTTTTTCATTTTGAGTAGATACGTTTGTACCTTGTGGGTTGTGTTATGGGCATGGGAATTTTGGTTAAGTTTCGTTGGGGTTTTTTTTGAGTTTTGTTTTTTTGCCGTTTTGAGTGTGTTGTTGTGTTGTTTTTCATTTTGAGTAATATGTTTGTACCTTGTGGGTTGTGTTATGGCATGGGAATTTTGGTTAAGTTCCGTTGGGGGATTTTTGAGTTTTGTTGTTTTGCCGTTTTGTGAGGGTGTTGTTGTGTTGTTTTTCATTTTGAGTAGATATGTTTGTACCTTGTGGGTTGTGTTATGGGCATGGGAATTTTGGTTAAGTTTCGTTGGGGGATTTTTGAGTTTTGTTGTTTTGCCGTTTTGTGAGTGTGTTGTTGTGTTGTTTTTGAGTAGATATGTTTGTACCTTGTGGGTTGTGTTATGGGCATGGGAATTTTGGTTAAGTTTCGTTGGGGGATTTTTGAGTTTTGTTCTTTTGCCGTTTTGTGAGTGTGTTGTTGTGTTGTTTTTCATTTTGAGTAGATATGTTTGTACCTTGTGGGTTGTGTTATGGGCATGGGAATTTTGGTTAAGTTTCGTTGGGGTTTTTTTGAGTTTTGTTGTTTTGCCGTTTTGTGAGTGTGTTGTTGTGTTGTTTTTCATTTTGAGTAGATATGTTTGTACCTTGTGGGTTGTGTTATGGGCATGGGAATTTTGGTTAAGTTTCGTTGGGGGGTTTTTGAGTTTTGTTTCCTCGTTGGATGCCCCTAACAAATTTATATATATAGATATATATATTCGTTTGTGGGATTAACATAACTCAAAAACCACTGGACGAATTGGCACCAAATTTGGACACAATACACCTATCAGGCCAATGAGTGATCATCACTCATAAAAACAATGAAATACACATCGGAAAGGATGTTAAAAGCCAAAAAAGCAAAACGACACCACAGCGCATGCGCATAAATGACTCCCCCTGGCAAACAAAACACACAATAGCATATCCACACTCTCTTCCAGACTACAGCTCCCAGCATCCCTAGACCAGGCCCTTTAGAAAAGGAGGATGACCCAAATGCATTGCTTTCAAGCTGCAAGCTTTCTTCTCCTTGGATTTTTTTGAGAGCATCCCAATCTCTGCATATTTCCAATTTCCTATTCCTGGATTGCAACTCCCAGCAATCCTCCAGATAGATAAAATAGATAGATAGATAAATTAGATATAGATAGGTAGGTAGATAGATTGATCAGGAGTTGGGTGTTGCAGTCCAAGAATAGGTAAAGAAGGAAGAAAGGGGAGAAAGAGAAGGGAAAGAAAAGAGGAGGAATGGAATGGAATGGAATGGAAGAGAAGGAAGGAAGGAAGGAAGGAAGGAAGGAAGGAAGGAAGGAAGGAAGGAAGGAGAGAATGAAAGAAAAAAAAGGAAGGAAGGAAGGAAGGAAGGAGGAGAGAAAGAGGGAGGGTATGTTGGCCATAGCAATGTGTGGTGGGTACAGCTAGTCTCTATCTATCTATCATCTATCTATCTTGTGTCTGTCTCTTTTTCTAGAGGTAACACTCAAGCATGTTGGATGCTATTCCTGGAAGTGGAAAGAAGATGTAAACCAGGGGAGGGGGAGGTCTTATTTATTAATGCAACGGCAGCCTGCTTTCAACATTTTAGTAATTAAAGTGTCAAAAAGGACCTATTTGCTCTTTGTCTGTAAAGTCCATGTTCTGTAATTTAAATGGCAGTTCTGCATGAGCTGTTGCACCTTTTGGTCAATTCCATTACTATTTTGCTTTGGATGAATGGTCGGAAGAGTACTATTTTTCTTTATAAATGTTTCGTTGCACTGTCGCCCTTATTACAGGTACACATTACGGTCATGAAAATTCTCGTCTTCTTACAAGAGGTTTCTTTTACACTTATGCAACTATGTTTATGTCTGTTCAGATGTGTCATTGTGTTCAATGGGGTCAGAGAAGCGAGCATAAGATGGCAGTATGAAGCAGCTTATTGTTGATGCCTGAACCCAGCATAGTCAAAACACTTCAACTGGAACTTTCCCACTACAACAATTCCATCTTTGCTCATACTCCCATGGCTGTTGGTGATCAATAACCCAATTTTGCCAGTTATATTAGCACTTACCCTTTGCAAATCAATATTTTACTATTGTTATCATCCATTCAGATGGAATCTATAAAGTTGTTAAAGACATCTATTTTGTACTGTGTAATTTCTGTATGCCATCAAATGCAGGCACTTTATGAGATTGACACCTAAAACAATTATAAGACTGTTTTAGTAACAAAGGCAAGGTATTACAAGTGGGATCTTTTTGTTTCTGTCATTGAAAAGGTCATATGTTTTTCCATTCTGCTCTTATTTGTCCATAAAGGGGAAGTATGATGCAGAAAATACAACACTCTGGAGACCAGAAATGTGTCATAAAAAGGAAGTGCACTGGAAAATTGAAGATCTGCTATCACCACTAGCAGTACATAGCATCCAAACCTCTTGAATGTGCTAGCTCTGGAACAAGAAACAAGCCAGTTTTTCAGGGCTAATATCAATTGGCTCATCTCTTACTCTCTCTCCCCTACACCTTTTCTGTCTCTTCATTTTCACTAAAATCTACTCCTCTTTGTCACAAGCATTACGGAATGGCATTTAAAATTTGTTTCTTTATTTCTGAATTTCATATTGCTATGACCAGCTCAGTTTCTCTGAATCTAATCCTTATTCCATGATTACGAAGGGCTTCCCTGAAGAGATTCGATAACATCTCTTTGAAAATCAAGTGGTTAAATCATGTGAATTTTTGCCAGTTCTAGTCCCACTTGACCGCTCCATTTTATCAACTTTCCTTTCCTTCCAATGTATATATTTTTGTTCTGTGATGTTACTGGAGACTCTGTCATGCTCTTTCCTCTTCCAAATGTGCAATGGTTCAATATGATCTCCAAAAGAGGGACCAAAATTCCCCAGCAGTATCTGTGCTTTTTGGGTTTTCACCAGAAATATTTCCCAGATTGCTTTGAGTTTTCTTTTATGTGCATGTGGGGACAGATTTAGCCTAAATTAGAAATGGTTTTGATCATAAAGAAATTAAGATGCCTTTGATTGCACTACATTCATCCATTGGCTGTTCATCAAGCATTTATTTATCTATCGTGTCAGAAGCAAATTGAGAATACAGTTATAATGTATTTTTAAAAACTACAAACAAAGTTAAAAACTTAGCATTATACAAAATTTCCTTTGACCAGAAACTGGCCACTTCAAGTGCCTGTGGTGTAACAGTAAGAAGGTCCGCCTTTGTGCATGTGGCAGGACTCAGACTGCATTGTAGTGGTCTGTGGTTTCCTTTTCTCCACACTTGCATGTTGTGGACTCCACTTTGTAGTCCCCTTTCTTAAGATTGGCTCTGCATCTCATAGTACTAGAGCAAAGCCCGTTCAGTACATTCCAAGTTCCAGTCTTCTGTGTGTCCAGGAAAGAGTTTCTCATCCAGTCTCAGCCACTCATTGAAGTTCTGGGTTTTACCTACCACTTTTGTTGGGTTGTTCCTGAGAGTATCTCTGTACATCTTAGGAAGCTATTATTTGATTTAAGGCATTGGCATGCTGGCTGATATCTGAACAGAGGATGGGCCAGAGATGTCAATGCCTTGGTCCTTTCATAGTTGGTTGATACTTCTCGGTGGATATCAGGTGGACAGATTAAATATTTAACAGGGATCACAGTGGTTTCTTTGTATGTTACATGAACTTGACTTCAACCTCCTTGTTTAAGGAGCTCCATTGGCTGCTGTTCATCTTCTGGTCCCAATTCAAGTTGCAGGTTCTTACCTACCAAGCCCTGAATGGTTTGGGACTCGCCTACCTGCATGACCACATTTCTGTTTATGAACCCACACAATCTCTTCGTTCATCTGGAGAGGTCCTGCTCTCGCTCCCACCCTCTTCACAGGTGCAATTGGTGGGGACAAGGGAGAGGGCCTTCTCTATGGTGGCCCCCCGACTCTGGAACTCTCTACCTAAAGATATCAGACAAGCCTACACTTTGGCAGTCTTTAGGAGGAGCTTGAAAATGTGGCTGTTCCAATGTGCCTTCCCTGAATGAAGAAAATAATGCCCGATCTGACCAATTTCCTTCTATATGTCCTCTGAAGCACTTTATCTATCCGTTGGATTGATCCCCCAATATCACTCTTTAAAACCCCCATGCCTAGACATATCCTACTCTGTACATGCCCAGAATTTTAATTTTTTAAAAATCTACATCTGGTCTTGCCATAATATTTTTACATTTTTTGTGTGTTATTGCTTATATGTTCAATTGTATTATTTATATTTTTTTATTTGCTTGCTTGTTTGTTGATGTATTGTTGTATTTGTATTTGATGGGCCTGGACTCACGTAAGCTGCCCCGAGTCCCTTTCAGGGAGAAAGGGGTATAAATAAAGTTGTTGTTGTTATAATAATAATAATAATAATAATAATAATAATAATAATAATAGGTTTTACACCTGGACTTAACATCAAGTCAAATGAAGATTGTACATTGTTCTTGTCATTTGACTCCTTCACTTGTTAGTTTTTCCTGATTATTTTTTAATTTTTGAAGTTGCACATGTAGATTAATACACTTGCTTGTCAACATTTAAAACACACAGAGGGAAAGATGAGTATTTAAATGATTAGAGGAAGGAGTGCAGAATTGTGTGCTCCTGATGCCGCAATCACTAGTCAATCAGTGCAGTGCACAGACTACAAATAAACATTTAAACATTTTCAGAAAGAGCTTTGTCCAAGAGTCCCCTGCAATTTTTAAAAGTAATTTTAAATGGATGTCTCAAGAGAGCAACTAAACAAGCCCTATTTTTCCCTATGTGTGTCATGCCTGTCTTCACTCATAATCCACTTTACAATCAGTTCCCCTTTAAGACTGTTTTTCCAGATCTCTTGAGAGTTCTCAGTAAAGATCAAAATGAAGTGGAAAAATGAAGGAGGAAAGGTTTTTTAAAAAATAAATAAATACATGCCATAGCTAAAGATTAATGGAGCAAGTAGCAGAGGAAGGAAAACAGTATACAGTTGGGACACATTTCTTGGTACAGGGAAGGCTGCTGCTTTCCCTTTTTCTCTGCATTACTTCATTCTACCTTCATTCCTACTGTTGAGCATCTTTTTCTGGGGAAGAGCAGTGGGAAGGGTGAAGTGAAAAGGCTCACAGGATATCAGTACATCCTCTTGAATAATAGGGGAACAGGGGACTCATGGACCATTAAAAGCTACTAAAAACACTCAGCTCTCCAACAACTCTGTGGATTGGTATTATGATCATACATCATTAAATAATCTTGTTGAAGATGCAGAATGCCATGTTACAAAATTTATTTTGATGAAGTCAGCCTTAAATTTTATTTCAGTGTGTGACTAATATGGGTGTTTGATTCCATTATTAAAAACTAGAAGTATTGATATCATCAGAAAATTGTCTTGCAAAATAAGAAGCTTTGAGGGCTAATCTACATTGTAGAATTAATGCAGTTTGACACTACTTTAATTGCTATGGCTCAATGCAATGGAATCTATGATTTGTAGATGAGTGATGCACCAGCACTAGTTGACAAATAAACCTAAAGACCTTGTTACACCACAACTCCTATTACTCCATAGCAGTGAGCCAACATGGTTAAAGTGGTTAGAGTAGTACTGGAAATATCCAGGTTGAGATCTTTACTCAACTTAGCCTACTTCATGAAGATATATATAATATTCTGGAGAAAATCATATATAATATCTTGACGGGAACAGGAGTATAGAAATAAATAGTTCATTACTTCAATCAATTATTCAGTCATGTCAGCATAGGATTCTCCCATGCTTCTTTGCACAGAAACCTTTCCACATCCCCACTTTTAATACTAGGAGCACAAGAACAAAACAGGAAATTTTAGTCAATGCTGAAGGTACTGATGAGAGATAGAAATCAAGGAAAAAATAGCTTTGTGTGGTTTACCCTATGTGAAGTCTGGTGCATGTAGAACTTCAGAATTGACTTTTGTTTGCTAAGTTGTTGACAATGTGAACTCAATCATATGGAACACATAGTGTTTGGTGCCAACTAAAGAACTGGAAAGAAATGGTACAAGTCCACTGGTTCTTTTGATTCCAGTGGAGTACTCATGGAGGCAGCTGGGTCTAGGGACAGTTCTACACAAAGACTATAAAGCAGTTTGAAGCCGGCACAAGGACAGCATGCTCACAAAATATCCACCCACCAATGCATGCAGGAGCATACATTAAGCTAGAAACAGCATTTGAAAAAAAAAAAAACAACTCACCTGAAAGTTGAGAATAAACCAAAAATGTGCTGCAACTGATCAGGATTTATACCATGTGAGGTTCGGAACTGAGACCAAAATAACCAGAGTGCTTGTCAAGATATCACTAGCAATGACACACTTAAAATATAAACACAAAAACACAGCTGTATGGTTAATGAGTACACAATTAGATGGTGAAAAATATTCCCTGGAGCCCACATCATTCCCATGGAAACCCTTATTTTCCACCTCTTTTTTTCTCATTTCTTGTTCCTAGCCATGCGCTAGTTGCAGGCCCGTAGCCAGGATTTCGTTTCGGGGGGGGGGGGGAATTTTTTTTCAGGGGGGGTTTCGGGGGGGGCTGAGTTTCGGGGGGGGCTGAGTCTGAGTGAAAGAGGGTCTAGCCTAGCAAACCTTTTGTATCATTACCCCAATACCCCCATGCATATGGGATATATTGAGTATGGTGATCAGATCATGATATGAATAAACATAACAGTTTAAATAATGCACCATTAAGGCCTTTTCGCGAACCACCATGAAAATTTCGGGGGGGGGGGGGCTGAAGCCCCTCAAGCCCCCCCCCCCCCAGCTACATGCCTGGCTAGTTGTGATCCTGAATGGACATGGTGATGCGCATCATCGCATCTCAGCAGACAGGGTAAGAAAAACATTCCTGGGTTTGGTTCCAATCTACAATCCGTGGATACTGTGGCTACCATCCCAACCACAAACTTTATTCCACTTCCTAACTTAATTTTTGTGTCTGTGTAGAACCATGCCAGGACTGCAGCCAATGGCTGTCCCAGGTGTCACTAGTCCCAAGTGAAGCAGACTCATTGAACCAGTTGCTGAAAAGTAAATCAACTTTTATGTAAATCCCAGTGATTCAATGAATTTGCTCTAGTTGGGATTAGCAATTGGACTTTGGCCACAGCTTGGACAAATTGGCATCCAGAAAAGAGAACAGTATAAAATAATTATCATAGATTTTTCATGCATTTTTAAACTATAGGGAATGGAATGCAAGGACTGTATTAGGACAATATTACTTGGAAACTTATTTAAAAAGCAATGTTTGTTGGATTGATGAGCAGAGAGATTTATCAAAGGGCACGGCATAGAAATTATACAACCAGGACAAAAATATATAGTTCGTACAAAAAGTCTAGCTTTTAAAATAGTTCAGCAAGTGATATCAAAGGACAGCATTGCTTCTCAAAATTTTGTGTCTGTTTCTGTCTCTCTAGTTACCTATTTGCACATCTATAGATTCATGGGGAACCCTTCTACAATAATCACGGGTACTGTGATTATACTTCAGGATCAATCACTATCAACTATTTTTTATGTATTTCGTTTTTTAAAAAGGTGATGGAGAAAGGAGCCACACTTCGTATTCTTGGCAGACTGGATTAAAATTTTGATCTGGAGAAGATGTTGCAAACAGACCAACCAAAGCAGTCTTTTTATCCTGGAGGTAAATGAACTGAAACAGATGAAAGAGAGAGGGAAAAAAAAGAACTTTCCTAGAGGCAAAATGTCTCTGTCACCAGCTGTTACTGGGAGATAATGTGCATGACAACGGGAATATAGGAGGGAATCCAAATGTCTATGGCCCTTTTTTCCTCTCCAGTTTTGGAAGGAAATAAGATCTTTCATGTCACTGATGAAGCTTAAAGGGAAGCACCCAAATTTTCAGGAGCATTTCATGAATGTCACTTTCCCATTGCACTCATATAAGCAAATGGACATAAAGAAAAACTCATGTCATTCTTGCTTTGTGCATCATTTTAAATCCATGAGTTGTTTTAACATTTTCCTGTCCAGAGACATTTCTGTTTGGGTTTATCCAGATTGCAATGCATGCACATACAGTTTTATAGTACTTTAAATGCACAATATTATATTTAAAGTGCTATAAAACTGGTATGTGCATGCATTGCAATCTGGATAAACCCAAGCAGAAATGTTCCCTATAGAATAGTGGACATTGTAATTTGTTGAGGGTTACAAATAGGATTGTCAGGTCAACAGAATTCCATTATCTGATATTTCAAGGCCAAAACCTGAGGAGTGGATTTGTGTGGGGTCACAAAACAGCCACTATCTCCATTCCCATTGCTTTCCCTTCTCTCCTAGGTTTTTGGTGCATCACCATTGCACAAACACAAGGCACACATAAACACCTCCACACTGGCATCAGTTGGGTGTGTATCATGATGGATGCCTATCTTTTTTTTTGTAACATCATATACAAAAACCTATCTATTTTTTTCCTCCATTACTATGCTTCCTGAAAGGTTTGTTTCCTTTCTTTGGAAACCTTGAAAGGAGCAACAATTCACGGAGACTTCCGCTGGTTCCAAGAGACCTGGCAACCCCAACAGAATTCTCTAAGAAATAGGACCATGGCTTAGTTTATACCAGTGTTGAAGCCCAAAGTCTATTTTTCATGCTGAACCTTAGAATATAAAGAAGTAAGAAGAGACTTTTACAAAGGGTAGCTACAGAATGAAAAGCTGTAGAAAGCTTTTCTCTCTCCATTGAGAGCACTGAGGTGGCTCAAGATATTTTATTATCTCAGCACCCCAGGAAGTATTATTGTTTGGTGGCAACACTGCCTCGAAACTTTATTCTGCTTGGAGAGGAATAGTGCATGGCAACCCTCTTCCAGTATACTGTATGCTAATGAAAGGTCCGTCAAATTATTGTATTACTTGAAGCAGAAAATCCCATGAAAACTTCTCTTTTTCTTGACAGTGCAGGCTGAGAATTCCTTATCGGAAATCCTGAAATCGAAAATACTTGAAAATTATCTGCTGAATGATTGAAATTGTGGCACCTTTGTTTTCTGATGCTTTAAAGTATACAAACTTTGGTCTATGCATCCAATTGCTAAAATTTATTTCAGGCTATGTGTATAAGACATATATAAAACATAAATGAATTTTGTGTTGAGATTTGAGTCTCTGCTTCAAGATATCTCATTCCATATATACAAGTATTCCCAAATTTTTTAAAAATCCAAAATACAAAATCCTTCAGCTCCAACTCATTTTGGATAAAGGATAATTAATCTGATGTATTGTCGAAGGCTTTCATAGCTGGAATCATCCTCATGCTTGCCATAGGCAAAATGTCAGGAGAGAATGCTTCTAGAACATGGCCATATAGCCCAAAAAACTTACAACCAAAATACTTAATCTGTACACAAATAGAAAATAATACAATTTTTCAAACACCGATAAATCATCCTCTTCCTCATTCTCATCTGTTGTCTGCCTTCTCTGCTCCCCTCACGAATAATAAATTAAATGCCTAACAGTTTTCAGCTCCTTCATGGCTCACACACTGGCACTCGTAAGTGGCTGCCTCAGTCTACTCAAAGTGCCACATCTCTTGGTGGTTCATGACTGGGATTGTCACCTTGTTGTGGTGAGGGGGCTTGTGTGTTCCAGTGAACCTGCAGGTGTAACCACCAGAGTCATGCATTCCCAGGTGGGGCTGCAGGGGAGGTTCTAGACCGAGCACAATCTGAAGACCTCAATGGTGGATCAGTCCAAAGATAACATAGTACATATTACAATGGTTGTGAAGGTGGAAGAAGGCTGAAACAGACTGAGAAGCTACCATCATTGTGTTAACCACACTACTGATTAGGACCCTCACTCTGTGCACCGACCTCCACACATTAAAAAACTCAAGCACAGGCATCTTCTAAGAACTTGGAGGACCATTATACTCGGACAATGAGAGATCACCTAGGTAAGTAAGTACTTCTTTTCCCTGACAGTCTTCTTGAGACATTATGCTTTATTCCAGAAAGTATTCACATTGGGCCTATTGGAAGTCTGCTGTGAAAGCAAACCTAGGGCTTGTGGAGCTAGTATTAGATTACACTAAATCGAGCAGGTTTTATCTCCACAGGAGAGTAGCCAGAATGTGTAGAAGACTACCTTTGACCAAAAGAAAATCTCACATAACTCACAAGGACTTCTACCTAAATATGTGTGAGATTTGATTACTCTAATCCTTAGCATACTTATTCAGTGGCAGGTCTGTTTAATTTCTTGCAGCTATGTCACTTTAAGGATTTCTGTCTAAATTGACTCATTTTAATTTACTCCTCATGTTGCCTCTATTAAATGGTACACTTCACAATCCTATAAGTCTCCATTTAGAGTCAGTTCCATTGAATTTCACAGTTTGCCCCCATGCAACTGGGCATGGGATTGGGATCATAACCTCAAAGTCTCTGAGTTTGAGTACTACAGATTCTAATTCTTGCACCTCAGAGTAGATTCACCTTGCTGAAAACAACGAAACTGCACACAGCCAGAAGTCTTTATAGTTTATTAAAAATAAATGGTAAAAAGTACTTAAAGACAAAGATTAATGTTCCAAAAGATCAATATAACATAGCACTTTGAAGTTTAATCCAAAAAGGCACCAGGAATGCAAAACCCAAGAGAACATGACAAAATCCTGAAACCATGAACACAAGAAGATAATCCAGACAAGCAAAGGCAAGCTTCTTAGTGGAACAAAAAGTTAATTTGACAAAGGTTTGGTCTCAAACATACTGTTTAATACCCTTTGCAAAACATGAAGGTGTTTCTTTGGTGTCTGGCCTCCCTCTTGTTAGCTATTCTCTCACTCCTTCGAACTCGGAATTCCAAACGGTCAGCCCAATCTAAGGTTCCCATTTCGTCAAGGTCAGTCTGTTCGTTAGTGTCAGCCTGTTTCCCTGCTTGCTCATTATCAGGGTGAGAACTGTCCTCCTTCTCTGAGTCAATCTGCACCTGCACCTGGCTATTTTCAGTATCAACACTCTCATTCCTTGCTGTGGGAAACTGCACTTCTTCACTGTCTATAACAGGGACATTTTGAACCAGACTGTGAACCTGAGTCCCATCATCCTCATCAGAGACACTCTGTGAATCCAGCTGAGTCACAACACTAATCCTTCTCATAATTTACAGAAAACCCACACACACAGATAGATATCTACATAAAAACTCCAACCATCACCCAAGTCAAAAAAGAAGCACCATTAAAGCCTTGGCAGACCGTGCAAAAAGAGTCTGCGAACCCCACCTCCTCCAAGATGAACTGAACCACCTCAATTGGGCTCTACAGGCCAATGGATCCTCCACCTCAGACATCAGAAGAGCTGCAAGACCAAGAACAAGCCACGAGAATAAAGATGAAGATCCACCCAGAGGAAAAGTGTTCTTGCCATACATCAAGGGAACCACTGACCGCATAGGGAAGCTGATGAAGAAACACAACATACAAACTATCTACAGACCCACCAAGAAAATCCAACAAATGCTACGTTCAGCAAAGGACAAGAGGGATCCTCTCACTTCTGCAGGAGTCTACCGTGTACCATGCAGCTGTGGACAAGTCTACATAGGGACCACCAAACGCAGCATTGCCCAAACACGAATCAAGGAACATGAAAGGCACTGCAGACTACTTCAACCAGAGAAGTCAGCCATAGCAGAGCACCTGATGAACCAACCTGGACACAGCATATTATTTGAGAACACAGAAATGCTGGACCACTCTCACAACCACCATGTCAGACTACACAGAGAAGCCATTGAAATACACAAAGCATGTGGACAATTTCAACAGAAAGGAGGAAACCATGAAAATGAACAAAATCTGGCTACCAGTATTAAAAAACTCTAAAATTGCAACAGCACAACAACAGAGAGGAAACAAACAAGGACATCTCATCACCTCTCAACAAAAGTTTGCTCCAGGCACAGTCAGGCCATTGTATGCTAATCAAGGTGGTCAGTTGAAACATTCACACCTAGCTCCAGCAGACAAGAGTCCTTTGTCTCACCCTGGTCATTCCACAGATATATAAACCCTTTTTCCTAGTTCCAACAGACCTCACTACTGAGGATGCTTGCCATAGATGCAGGTGAAACGTCAGGAGAGAATGCCTCTAGACCATGGCCATACAGCCCGAAAAAACCTGCAACAACCCACTTCTCATAATTTGTTGGGCTCTTGCTAGTAAATCTGAAGATATGAGGGAGCTGGGTTGTTTAATCCCCCTTCCCCAATAGTGTTTTATGTTTTCCTGTTGCACCCAATAGGAGGGAATTTAATTACTTCAAGTTGCTCTAAATATCCCCTTGTATCATATAGATTTTTGGGCAACTCCGTGAATGGTAAACATTGATTTGCAATACATCTTCCACAAATGCTGAGAAAATCATAGATGGTTTTAACTCTATTATAACAAGAATATTGCAATACCAAACATCCTCTGTGCTCTTCAATGATCATCCACTGAGGCTTTCCCTCAAGAGTATATAAACTGCCAGTAAATTAACATAAGATGCGAAAAGGATGTCTAATTGAAAGGAACCACGGTATTTGGAAAGTATCCTTTCCCAACAGTTCTTTCTACTGTTCTTGAGACTCACATAAGAATTTAGAGGGAACTTTTACGTTTTAGGCTATTGCTGAACCTTAGCTCCTGAACGTTATTATTACATGAGCCACATTCAAACAGGCTTCTTACCAATGTTCTTTCCCAATGGGACAGCAGAATCTCCCTTCTGTTAATTTTCTTGAAATTGCCATAGTGCAATTTTTTCCCCAGAGAAGCGGCTTTCTCCAAGTCTTTTACTTTTCACAGTAGGAATGGCACAGCAATGGGAAGTAAACAGATTTTCAAAGGCAAGTAGGAGCATTACGTTCTTCCTAAGGCTGTGTCTGGGTTTTTAAAGAAGTGTGGAGAGTTACACACTCCAAAGCGACTCTAACGATAAAGAGGTGATTCCCAGAGATCTGTTTACGATGCTTGTTTCGTATGCAAGAAACCTGCACTTCACCTACCTGAGTAACAGCACTAAGCAATTAAGACACGACCCATTAGCAATGCAAAACACATTCTCTCTCCTATTTATAGACCCATGGACTTGTGAGAAGTTTGCATAATTATTTTGTTTTTCCAGTGAATTGAGCCTGCAACTGGTATATTTTAATTGGTATCATTTGAATAATTATTCTGAAGTTTGGCGGGGAGGGGGGGGGAGGCATATCCAAGATTGGCATAGCATGATAATGAAATCATTACTCGATGAAATAAAACTTCAAATTTGTAACTGATTATACACCCCAATGCTAATCAATTTGATTTTGGTTGTTAAGATCTTCCATTTTTTAAATATAAAGAGCTCCTATATTTTGCATTTGAGTAATGATATGACTGCCTTCTCTACTTCCAATTCCAATCCACTCAGGACAGAGCTCTGCATTTACATACATTTGTGCCCATGGCACTTCAGTACATGTGGGATTCCCCATGTTTTTGGAGGAGTCCACGCAAAACGAATACATGAAATTCTGTCTCTTTCATTGAGAATAACATATAATCTTATGAAGCATGGTTTAGTATGTATGTGTTCCTCACATATGCCACAGTTCTTCAATTGTAAGATGCCACTGTTTGTAAGACACACCTAATTTCACTACCACCATCACCAACTAAAACAGTGGTTCGCAACCTTTCTAATGCTGTGACCCCTAAATACAGTTCCTCATGTTGTGGTGACCCCCAACCATATTTTTGTTGCTACGTCATAACTGTACTATTATGAATTGTAATGTAAATATCTGATACACAGGATGTATTTCCATTGATACAAATTGAACATAATTAAAGCATAGTGATTAATGATAAAAACAATATGTTTGGGGGAGTATGGACAATGGATGAAGGGATTTGAATTACCGTCAACTGACTTCCACAGCCCAATGAGACTCCCACAAATTACAGACCTGGACCACACTTGGTACACAGAACTCCCATGATGAAGAGAAAATACTGGAGAGGGTTGGGAGGAATTGACAGTAATTTGGGGGAGATGTAGTTCACCTACATCCGGAGAACACTGTGAACCCAAATGACTATGGATCTGGACCAAACTTGGCACACATACTCAATACACCCAAAATTTGAACACTGGTGGGGTTTGGGAAAAATAGACCCTGACATTTGGGGGTGCCGTTGTGTGGATTTATAGTTCACCAGGCACCAAAGGACATTCTGAGCTCCACCAACAATAGAATTGAACCAAACTTGGCATACAGGACTTCCATGACCAACAAAAAATACTGGAGGGGTTTGGGGGAGGCATGTACAATAGATTGGATTTGCAGTACCTTCAATCCCTTCTATTTTTGAAGAAGCCTCCTTGCCACCCTGAGGGGGTCCAGGCACAGCTACCTGGAGAGGCCTGGGAGAAGAGGCCTCTCTCTGGCCCTCCGTGCTTGTCTTTCTCCTGCACATGTGGCAAAGCCTCCCAGCTCCAAGCGCCTGCCTTCCCTTCCTGGCTGGTGGATCCAATAAGAGCGAGTGGGGGAGGAGGCCCTGGGAGCATGCACGAATGGGCTTCACGCGACGTGAGCCCTCGGCTGGGTTGTGGCCTTGCCGGAAGGCGGGACCGCGGCCCAGCCGAGGAAAGCTTCATGTGACACAAGCCCTCAGCTGGGTCACGGAATTGGGGACGGGGCCTAACGAGGCAGCCTCGTGACCCCTTCAAAATGGCCAAACGACACCCCTGGGGGTCATGACCCCCAGGTTGAGAACCGCAGAACTAAAACATCCAAGATACACATGCAATTCTAAGGAGCTCATCACACTAGAGAATGAATCCACTTTAAATCTGGTTTCTGCCTCCTGCAGAATTCTGGGGTTTGTAGTTTACGGAGGAGACTTTAACAGCCTTACTAAACTACAAATCTCAGAATTCTGCAGAAGGCAGAAACCAGATTTAAAGTGAATCCATTCTTTAGTGTGATGAGGTCCTATGACACATACCATTTTTAGGAATGTTTATATAGAAAAAGGTGTGTCTTAGAACTAAAGAAATACACTACTCCTTCTCAGATTCACACTATCTGATTTTCTTCCATTATCTACTAATTGTGTATTTGTCTGTCCACAAATAAATCTACAGTTGTTCAGGGTTGGCTTTCATGTTGGGAGTGAGGTGAAATACTCTTGAATTATCATCCATTGAAGCTTAAAGGGGATATTCAAACTGCTGAATCCAATCTCTGAAATAGGTTCAGCACCTTGGAGAGTTCACGGGAATGTAGCTGCTACAAAATTGTGGAAAAGGCTGTTATTCTGTACGATGCCTGGTTCATGCTAATATTTCCCAACCAATGGAGGATATCACAGCTTCGCATCTGTGGCAGAACCTACTGACATTAATTGCTCTTTGAAACTGTTCTCTTAGGGTTTATGTCTTAATTGTTAATTATGTTATTAATATAATTATACTTATTTGATTATTTATATTGTGTTTTTCATTTTGATGTTAATTTCTCTTTTGTTATACGTTTACAGTTATTATTTTGCATTATTTTGAGGTGTTTGTATTCGCTTATGGGCATTGAATGTTTGCCTTTTTTTAATGTAAACTGCCCTGAGTTCCCTCGGGGAGAGAGGGCAGCCTACAAATAAAGTTTGATTATATTATTCTAGTTTGATTTCTAAAAAATTCCTTGCCCCATAACAAGCTGAAACATGTTAGAATGGTTTCCTTGATCCAGAAGTATGAAAAAACCCAAAACTTTTTTTGTAATCTTATATATAAATAAAAATGTAATGTTCGTTTGTGGGATTAGAGAACTCAAAAACCACTGGACGAATTGACACCAAATTTGGACACACGACACCTAACAACCCAATGCATGTCCTTCACTAAAAAAAAATATGATTTTGTCATTTGGGAGTTGTAGTTACTTGGATTTATAGTTCACCTACAATCAAAGAACATTCTGAACCCCACTAACGATGGAATTGAACCAAACTTGGCACACATTTCTCCCATGACCAACAGAAAATACTGGAAGGATTTGGTGGGCAGTGTCCTTTGGTTTTGGAGTTGTAGTTCACCTACATCCAAAGAACACTGTGGACTCAAACAACGATGGATCTGGCCCAAACTCTACAAGAATACTAAATATGCCCAAATTTGAACATTGGTGGAGTTTGGGGAAAATAGAATCTTGACATTTGGGAGTTGTAGTTGCTGGGATTTATAGTTCACCTACAATCACAGAGCATTCTGAACACCACCAATGAAAGAATTGGGCTAAAATTCCCACACAGAACCCACATGTGGGCCACAATGTCCTTTGTTTACAATGTCCTTTGCTTTTTGCTGCTGAAGAATGCTGGTGCCTCACCAAACTACAAATTCCAGGATTCCATAGCAATTATCTATGACAGTTAAAGTGGTGACATAGTGTATGAATTCATCTGAGAAGCAGCATACTAGATGCACCCCTTGGTTTAATTTAGCAGAGTTCTTGTTAGATTCACTAAACTATCTTTGATATTTTATCACTCAGTGAGCAAATTTTTCAAATGTGTGCATACCAAACCCTCTATATAAATAAAAATGTAATGTTCATTGGTAGGATTAACAGAACTCAAAAACCAGTGGGCCAATTGACACCAAATTTGGACAGCATACACCTAACAACCCAATGTATGTCCTTCGCTCATTTTTTTAATTTTGTCATTTGGGAGTTGTAGTTCCTGGGATTTATAGTTCACCTACAATCAAAGAGCATTCTGAACCCCACCAATGATGGAAATGAACCAACCGTGGTATAACAGGACTCCTATGACCAACAGAAAACACTAGAAGGGTTTGGTGGGCATTGACCTTGAGTTTTGGAGTTGTAGTTCACCTATATCCAGAGAGCACTGTGGACTCAAACAACGTTGGATCTGGACCAAACTTGGCACGAATACTCCATATGCCCAAATATGAACACTGGTGGAGTTTGTGGAAAATACACCTTGAAGTTTGGGAGTTGTAGTTACTGGGATTTATAGTTCACCTTCAATCAAAGAGCATTTTGAACCCCAGAATAGAGCGAACTTTCCACACAGAACCTCTATAGCCAACAGAAAATACTGTGTTTTCTGATGGTCTTTAGTGACCCCTCTGACACCCCCATGTGACTCCCCCTAGGGGTCCCGACCCCCAGGATGAGAAACGCTGTTCTAGAGCTGGCCCTAAATTACAGATGTTTCCTTTTAAAAAAATAATCAGAACTCTTTCAAATGAAAACAAAAATCCCAATGACTTTAAAGCTCTGGAGACACTACTAATTTGAACTGACATATAACATTTTAAAAAAGAATGCCAAGTCCAAAAGAAAAAACTTGGTAAGTACAAAATCAAAGTAACTTTAGCGGAATACCCTTTGTAAAAAGGAAAAGATGAGAGTAAGAGGAACTGTGTGGATAAGAGCTTTGGAGGTATTTTTTCTCTTCTTCTTTCCTTAGGTTTCCCCACACATTTCTTTGTGTTTCTGTGACCAAATGAGAAAATTGGCCAGAATGTCATGATATGTATGCATTCCTTCGATAGCATTGTCATTCACATCTCCATCTCTATCTCCTTTTCCTCAGCTTCCTTATTGCAAGTATAAAATGATTGTTGCTCTAATTAAGCCAGCCAAGCCAGCATGATAAGCGGCATGCCATAACAGCCCCACTGCCTGTGGTAACCGTGTGTTAATTCCCTTAATTAGTCCTCGTTTTCACTGGAAATTATTCTATTTTTGTTGATTAAAATGCCATGAAAATGTGCAGATCTCCCCATTTCTTTTAATGTCTCAGTTGACTTGGCCGCTGTTGGAGCCGCATCCCCTGCAGAGTACAAATGAGCTAATCATTCCCATGTGGAGAAAAAGTCATTTGATAAATCACATCGCGGCTATGGTACATGCAAAGTTAAGAAAGAGGTGCCTGGTGGACTATTTCTTGACAAGATATCACTGATAGACTGGAATGGCCAAGAGATTTGTTTTTAAAATCCTGCTGCTATTTCAATTTTCTTCTTCTTATGCATCTTTATGTTTCGAATGACTTGTATATTTTTACATTGCTTTTCGATTACCAGTTTCAGGCTGTCTCAATAAACGGCACCCTCAACAATCATATGCTATAAATGTAATGTTTTCATGTAGACATAGGAATATAAATGCAAACTTTCATTGTTATGAAATCTAAGTTTGCTTGACAAACCTTTCCAGGAAGGTTTGTCAAGGTCTGCAAACACTTAGAAACAAATGCGGTCATCGCTAATAGTCAACATGGATTTATCAAAAACAAGTCATGCCAGACTAATCTGATCTCTTTTTTCGATAGAGTTACAAGCTGGGTAGATGCGGGGAATGCCATGGATGTAGTGTACCTGGATTTCAGTAAGGCCTTCGACAAGGTCCACCATGACCTTCTGGCAAACAAACTAGTCCATTATGGGCTAGGCAGGGTTCCGTCCTGGGCCCGGTCCTGTTCAACATCTTTATTAATGACTTAGATGAAGGGCTAGAAGGCAGGATCATCAAGTTTGCAGATGACACCAAATTGGGAGGGATAGCCAATATTCCAGAGGAGAGAAGCAGGATTCAAAACGATCTTGACAGATTAGAGAGATGGGCCAAAACTAACAAAATGAAGTTCAACGGGTACAAATGCATGACTTGTTTAGATTACTGCGATGCTCTCTACGTGGGGTTGCCTCTGAAGATTGCCTGAAAGCTGCAGCTAGTCCAACGCTCGGCAGCCAGACTACTAACGGGTGCTGGATACAGGGAGCACACCACTCCGCTGTTACACCAGCTCCACTGGCTGCCACTTAGCTTCCGAGCACAATTCAAAGTGCTGGTGTTAACCTTTAAAGCCCTAAACAACTCCGGCCCTGTTTACCTCTCCGAACGTATTCTCCCCTATGAACCATCAAGATTATTAAGATCGTCTGAAGAGGCCCTGCTCTCGGTTCCACCGGCCTCACAAGCGCGTCTGGTGGGGACAAGGGACAGGGCCTTCTCGGTGGTGGCCCCGCGACTCTGGAACTCTCTCCCACCAGAGATCAGAACCGCCCCTTCTATCCTGACTTTTAGGAAACAGGTGAAGACGTGGTTATGGAGACAGGCTTTTGATGAGTGAGACAACACCCTAAGACATGGATGGAAGATGATGTATAATTGTTTTTTAGTATGACGACTGACCACTGTAGTTTTGGATATATTTGTTGTTTTAATGTGTTATTGTAATATGAACTATGATTTTTTTACCGATTGTATGTGTTTTTATGGTTGGAAACCGGTCTGAGTCCCTCAAAAGAGGTGAGAAGGTCGGTATATAAAACTCTGAAATAAATAAATAAATAAATAAATGCAAGATACTCCACTTAGGCAGGAAAAATGAAATGCAAAGATACAGAATGGGGGATGCCTGGCTTGAGAGCAGTACGTGTGAAAAAGATCTTGGAGTCCTCGTGGACAACAAGTTAAACATGAGCCAACAATGTGATGTGGCGGCAAAAAAAAAGCCAATGGGATTTTGGCCTGCATCAATAGGAGCATAGTGTCTAGGTCCAGGGAAGTAATGCTACCCCTCTATTCTGCTTTGGTTAGACCACACCTGGAATATTGTGTCCAATTCTGGGCACCACAATTCAAGAGAGATATTGACAAGCTGGAATGTGTCCAGAGGAGGGCGACTAAAATGATCAAGGGTCTGGAGAACAAGCCCTATGAGGAGCGGCTTAAGGAGCTGGTGCTGAAGAAGAGAAGGCTGAGAGGAGATATTATGAGGGCCATGTATAAATATGTGAGAGGAAGCCACAGGGAGGAGGGAGCAAGCTTGATTTCTGCTTCCCTGGGGACTAGGATGTGAAACAATGGCTTCAAACTACAAGAGAGGAGATTCCATCTGAATATTAGGAAGAACTTCCTGACTGTGAGAGGTCGTTCAGCAGTGGAACTCTCTGCCCCGGAGTGTGGTGGAGGCTCTTTCTTTGGAAGCTTTTTAAACAGAGGCTGGATGGCCATCTGTCAGGGGTGATTTAAATGAAATATTCCTGCTTCTTGGCAGTGGGTTGGACTGGATGGCCCATGAGGTCTCTTCCAACTCTTTGATTCTATGATTCTAAGAAATAACCTGCATCTAAAAGCCCTTTAAAGGCTAGTGGAGGTGGAGGGCAATTGCTCAGTTACTGAAAACAATCTGATGTCACATTTGCTCCTGAGCAGAAGCACGGACGTGTGTGCTGATTTTTCTTCCCTTGTTTAATAATTCAGAGGTGGAAAGGTTCCCGTCTATCTCTATTAAGGCAAAACTGAGTTGATAGCAAAATGACAGATTCTGTACCTCTTTGTCTCATCTTTTCCCTGGGGGGACCACTCTTCAATTTTTCCTTCAGTAGCTTTCTCAAAAACCCATTATTTAATAATATTGCTATTACTACAGTCAATGTCCCGCAGTTCAAAGGTTATTGATGCACAAACATGTCCAGGATATATCTGTTCATGGTGCTGAACATTGCCTTGGGAAGCTTTTTTTTTTTTTTGCTATGCTTGTTTGTATATGTGTGTGTGAGGAAGAGATAATTAGTTGGGGAATCTAGTTATTAAAGCCTACTTTGGCTATTGATACGTCAACAATGGGATGCTGAATCTTTTTTATATATTTATTTATCGTGTCAGGAGCAACCAGACATTTGTATTACATTTTTAACAAAACAAAAAAACAAACAGACAAAACACAAAGTTTGCAAGCTTGGTAGTTGATTAAATGTCCTTTGACCAGTATCTGGCCACTTGGAGTGCCTCTGGTGTTGCCGCAAGGAGGTCCTCCATTGTGCATGTGGCAGGGCTCAGGTTGCATTGCAGCAGGTGGTCAGTGGTTTGCTCTTCTCCACACTTGCATGTCGTGGATTCCACTTTGTAGCCCCATTTCTTGAGGTTGGCTCTGCATCTCGTGGTGCCAGAGCAGTCTGTTCAGCGCCTTCCAAGTCGCCCAGTTTTCTGTGTGCCCAGGGGGGAGTCTCTCATTTGGTATCAGCCATTGATTGAGGTTCTGGGTTTGAGCCTGCCACTTTTGGACTCTCGCTTGCTGGGGTGTTCCAGCGAGTATCTCTGTAGATCTTAGAAAACTATGTCTTGATTTAAGTCGTTGACGTGCTGGCTGATACCCAAACACGGGATGAGCTGGAGATGTCCTTGGTCCTTTCACTATTGGCTGCTACTTCCCGGCGGATGTCAGGTGGTGCAATACCGGCTAAGCAGTGTAATTTCTCCAGTGGTGTAGGGCACAGACACCCCGTGATAATGCGGCATGTCTCATTAAGAGCCACATCCATTGTTTTAGTGTGGTGAGATGTGTTCCACACTGGGCATGCATACTCAGCAGCAGAGTAGCATAGCGCAAGGGCAGATGTCTTCACTGTGTCTGGTTGTGATCCCCAGGTTGTGCCAGTCAGCTTTCATATGATATTATTTCTAGCGCCCACTTTTTGCTTGATATTTTGCTAATATGGGGAATGGGTTTGGAGATGGGATGGAACTTGGGAAGGGAAGATTTGGGTAGGGAAGAAGGGAAAGAAAAAATTAGGAAAAAGAAGAAAAAAAGGAGAAAGAGAGAGAAAGAAAGAGAGACTACAGTGGAGGTAAGTACACAAAGGTATAGTGGAAAGGGAAAATGGGATGCTGAATCTTAGAGGTTGTGAAGCTCCCAGGGAAAAAGAAATGAATTTGAAAAAAATACACCCTCTGCCAACAATATATTGCATATTCCTATATAGACCATCTTTCGCACTTTGGTCAGCGGAGGAGGCCCTGCTCTCAGTCCCACTCCCATCACAAGCATGGTTGGTGGGAACGAGACAGAGGGCCTTCTCCATGATCATTCCCCACTCCTTTCCTGAAGAAATAAAAATGGCCCCCACCCTCCTCTCCTTGGGGAAATTCTGAAAATACATCTATGTACCTTAGTGTACAGAGAGGAGGAGGACTGCAAAACCAGCACTTTATAGCTGCTATGGTCTATTTTGAATTACAACTGATGCCTGGCACCTTTTGCAGTTTGGTCGTTTTAATTGTTTAGGGCATATGCTTTGTGCAATTATGTTTTATTGGTAAAATTATGTTTTCCTTATTATTTCTATCTCTTATTATTTTAATCTGAATTCTCTGAATTTTTATGTCTGTTAATGTTTAATGTATTGTCAAAGGCTTTCGTGGCCGGAATCATAGGGTTGGTGTAAGATTTTTGGGCTGTACAGCTATGTTCCAGAAGCATTGTCTCCTGATCTCACAACCTCTGAGGATGCTTCCATAGATGCAGGCGAAACATCAGGAAAGAATGCTTCTGGAACATGGTCACACAGAACAAAAAACGTACAGCAACCCACTCTTAATGTCTATTTCTCATCTTTTGATATTGTGTGATTTAATTATGGCATTGAATGTTTGTCTTTTTATATGAATGTAAACCCTCCGGAGTTCCTCTGGAAAGAGAAGACAGTTTAGAAATAAAGTATATTATCATCATCATCATCATCATCATCATCATCATTTTACTGACACAAAAACACAGTTTGTCACAGCAATGAGATCTATATGCTGGATTTCGTATCACAAAATCACAAGTTGAACACTTCCCAAGCGTCTAGGACTGTGTGATGTATTTTCAAATGATGTGTGCAGATCCAAGTAAGGTGGCCTTTTGCAGTTGACAGATCGTGATTTTGTCGATGTTTATTGTTTCCAAATGCTGGCTGAGATCTTTTGGCACAGCACCCAGTGTGCCGATGACCACTGGGACCACCTGTACTGGTTTATGCCAGAGCCTTTGCAGTTCGATTTTGAGGTCCTCATAACTGCTGAGTTTTTCCTGTTGTTTTTCCTCAATGCAACTGTCACCTGGTTTGACAATATCAATAATTCAGACTTCCACAATTGTGATGTCTGGTGTATTGTGTTCCAAAACTTTGCCAGTCTGGATTCAAAAGTCCCACAGTATTTTTACGTGTTCATTTTCCATTACCTTTGCAGGTTTATGATCCCACCAATTCTTTACTGTTGGTAGGTGGTACTTGTGAAATAAGTTCCAATGAATCATTTGGGCCACAGAGTTGTGCCTTTGTTTGTAGTTCATCTGTGCAATTTTCTTGCAACAGCTGAGGATATGATCCACGGTTTCATCAGCTTCCTTGCACAGTCTGCATTTTGGGTCATCAGCTGATTTTTCAATCCTGGCCTTAATTGCATTATTATTATTATTATTATTATTATTATTATTATTATTATTATTACCTTCACTCAGGATGTTGAGAGCTAACATATCATGCTTAATATGAAGCTTGGCACTTGTCACCAGAGCACAGGGCAGTCTTTACTTTCAGGATGCCAATTCCCATTAAAGAAATCTCCCAGGGCACATCTATATTGATCATTTAATGCAGTTTGACAACGTGTTGGTTATATAATGCACACTGTGAATGTGTGCTACAGTGCACTTTAAGACCTTTAAACCTGCATAAGCACAGTCAGGGGATACTTACTTACTTACTTAGGCGATTCCTCATTTTCTGAGAAGGATTGTCTTCCAATATTCTTGTGGGTCCATAGGTGGCTGTGGAGCCCTATTCTTGCTCTGCATCTTCTTCCGCTGTGAGGGCATTGGTTTCCAGGTGGAAGGCGGTCTCAGTCAGGGTTGGCTTGACACGCCTTCCTCTTGGCATGCTTCTCCCTTTTGCCCTTCATTCGTGCCTCTTCAAATTCTGCAGCACTGCTCGTCACAGCTGACCTCCAGCTGGAGCGGTCAAGGGCCAGGGCTTCCCAGTTCTCAGTGTCTATGCCAGAGTTTTTAAGTTTGGCTTTGAGACCATCTTTAAATCTCTTTTCCAGTCCACCAAAATTCCATTTTCCGTTCTTGAGTTCAGAGTCAGGGGATACTTTGAAATGCAGTCCTTAATGCGCATCACCATAGCAAAAGCAACTCTGCAGAATGTGAATTGCTGTGCAAATACCCAAGGTGTTCCACTGATCTGCAAATGCTCATTCCAGTGGAGGGAGTGGAGAGAAATTTACCTTCCATGGATCTCAAGCTACAGACCCTACAGATCCTGGAATGGGTTTGATGTTGGTGCGTGCACATCCATTCCCCCCCCCCCCCCAAACTGGTTCCAGGATTTGCATTATTTTTATCTACACAGCGAAACCATTTCCTTCTGTGCCGATTTTACCCTCTCTTGATGGTCATTTTTTGCTTTATGATTATGGTTGAAAGTAAACMCTGGACATCCCTTAAGATCCTCCCTCCCATTTACCTAACCACAAACTGGGCAAAATCATGTATATTAATTTTGATTTTATAATACTGTAAAACTCATGTCAATAGCGGTGACCTTAGTTTTTAAGGTTCTCTAAGGAACAGATATGCAGAAGCGTAGAAACCTGGAGAAAGTTGGAGGCTAAACAGACAAGAGCTGAAAAGACAATAGAAACATGGAAATCCCTTGGACAGCACTTATGGCATTGCATCAATGTTCAATCAGATTACCTCCATTTAAGTCACTAGGGTGGCACTGACCCATGCATTTTAGAAAATTTGAACAAGCACATGTTGGAAAGTCATAAAGTGCAAGGTCATGTTCCCCTTACTTTCATAGTATGTCATAGATTAATATAGAACTGCATTGTTTTTGAGTGCAATAACATTAATGAGGTTAATGGCAACAATTCATTGCCACTCAGATAATATTGATAATCAGAAAAATGCTGACAGAAGCACCTTAGTAAATTGTTCTTCATTTTGTTCTGCATTGTTTGTGGGCCACATGCAGAGGTCCGGAAAATAAATTATATTCTTAAATTTAATACTGTAGCAGTACTCAGTGTTAATTGATGGCCTAGGAAAAACTGATGAATTATTTCCATAATAAAGTTGCTAAAACCAGACAGCTGATACTACAGCATATGGGATGGGAGATAGGGGGATTATTCATTTTGCAGTAGTTGTTAGTGCAAATTAATGGTGTGAAAAATTCAGCAATTGAAACTTTGAAGCAAAAAAAACAAAAAAAAAAAGGAAAATGGTATTGCTGGAAATGATCTAATAAGAAAAATAGATTTATTTATTTAACAACCAACCTGGGATTAACAATAGCAGAGAGTGATGCAGCCATGCTTTACTTGCTTATTTTGCTGCTTAAAACATAATTTGACTGGAAAAATCTGGAACAAATTGTGCCTCCATGTATGTATGTCATGTATGTATGTATTTATTTACTTACAGTATTTATATTCCACTGTTCTCACCCTGCAGGGGACTCAGGGCAGATTACAATGCACATATACATGGCAAACGTTCAGTGCCATTTAGACATATAACATATATATAGACAGAAATAGAGGCAATTTAACATTCCAGCTTTTCTGACTTCATGAGGATAAGCTTAGTTCCGGCCACATGGGGAGCTGCTGCTTCACCGTCCACTTGTGACATCAAGTCCTTTGATGGAGTACTTCTTGATTCTTCTGCACACTGCTGGAAGATTTTATGGCATCATAAATGAGTTAAATTAGCCTCCCCGCATAGAGTGGTACCTAAATTTCCTACTTGACAGATGCAACTGTCTTTCAAGCTGCATAGATCGACAGCAAGCTAGACAATTAATGGTCAGAAGTTTGCTCCGACCCAGGCTGGTTTCGAACTCATTACTTTTCGGTTAGTAGCGGTTTAATGCAGCTGGCTACTAACCAGCTGCACCACAGCCCAGTACCTGTATTCAGGTTAAAACCATTGGGTCAGACGAGCTGTATTATTTAATTGACTTATATTCCACATTCATCGACCTGCTGACTAGATGCATGGATATCGATGGTAGTTTCTGAACCCCTTCTAATGTTACACACAATATGTAAATATTTTGGAAGCATCAGGCTAGATGGTAGAAAGCCATGGTACAGTATAGTTCCTTAAGAAAAAGGTTCCATCTACACTGTCATATAATCCAGTTTCTGAATCCAAATTATCTGTTTTGAACTGGATTATATGGCAGTGTAATCTCAAATAATCCTGTTAAAAGCAGATAATCTGGATTCAGAAACTAGATTATATGGCAGTGTATATCCAGCCAAAGCCTGCTAAATAAACCTAGTAGATGAGTTTAAAAATCTGTAAAGTATTTTCTTCTCTTTCCAAGCTCCATTTCCAGTCTGTGACCAATTTTATGAGGGCTTTCATACACATTTCTTTTTAAAGGGGGTGACTTATCCCTTTCTTAGTTTGATCATTAGAAATGTGTGTAAACTTGCACACAGATTGTACATTGCATACATTGCTTGAATAATACTAAAAAGAAAAATGGGTTCCCCTAAATCTGTGGAGACCAAACTCCACTGCTTGTGGTAATGTGAAAATAAGTAAATTAACTCAATGTATGTATTACAAATACACATATATATAAAAAAACAGGATTGCCACATTCACATTAAGTAGAAACAATTGGTTCTTCTCTTGAAGTATAAAACAAAGTCTTCCTGTGAGTAAATGTCCTGTTCTTTATTACATATGAGTAGACTCCAGTAGTCACATGAGTTTACTCCAACCTGCAACCGGTTTTGACTCACAAGCAGGGCCGGCCCGTCCATTACTCGAAGTAAGCGGTCGCGGAATACTTTTTTTGCCAGGGGGCGCTGTTCTGTCCTTAGGCCACGCCTCCTCCTGCAGGCCCCATGCGCCCTCAACAGCCTTCTAATGGAGAAGCGCAGGCCCCGCCCACTAGGCGAGAGGGAAGTCCTCCCTCCACGTGCTGCCGAGGAGGCAGCCAGCCAGGCTCTTTCGCTTTCCCTTTCCTTCCCTGCAGCTGAGCCTGGACCCCTCTCAGGGCAGCAAGGAGGCCTGGTCAAAAGGTACTGCAAATGTCATCTTTTGTACATGCCTCCCCCAAACCCCTCTAGTATTTGGTAATGGAAGTCCTATATGCCAAGCGTGGTTCAATTCTATTGTTGGTGGAGCTCAGAATGTTCTTTGGTGCTTGGTAAACTGCAATTCCCAAATGTCAGGGTCTATTTTTCCCAACCCCCTCTCCAGTATTTTCTGTTAGTCATGGAAGTCCTGTATGCCAAGTTTGGTTCAGTTCTCTTATTGGTGGAGTTCAGAATGCTCTTTGGTGCTTGGTGAAGCATTCTCACCTGATGTTTCACCCACATCTATGGCAGGCATCCTCAAGAGGCTGTGAGGTCTGTTTGTAACTAGGCAAGTGGGGTCTGTATATCTGTGGAATGTCCAGGGTGGGAAAAAGAACTCATGTCTGCTTGAGGTAAGTGTGAATGTTGCAATTGGTCATCTTGATGAGTATTTAATGGCCTTGAAGCTTCGAAGCCGAGCTAGTTGCTGCCCAGGAATCCTTTGTTGGGAGCGGTTAACTGGCCCTGATTGCTTCATGTCAGGAATTCCCCCCCCTTTTTTAGTGTTGCTCTTTATTTATTGTTCTGATTTTAGAGGGTTATTTTAGAGGGTACTGGTAGCCAGATTTTGTTCCTCTGAGGTTGCCTGCCATAGATGTGGGGAAAATGTCAGGAGAGAATGCTTCTGGAACATGGCCATACAGCCCAGAAAACTCACAGCAACTCAGTGATTCTGGCCATGAAAGCCTTCCACAACACATTATTATGTTTATTTATACCCTGCTTTTTCTCTCCCCAAGAAGACTCAAGTTGGCTTAGATTAAAAACATTTCAGTACAGTTTAAAATCCACAAATATGCAAACATTAAAATGGAATTAAATATCATTGGTATTTTAAAAAATCAGTTAAAATCCATAAAAACATATCCAAAACTAAAAACTGCAGCAGACCCTGACTTGATCTTTAAAACCTTTTAAAGCCTGCATTAGATTACCAAATGTAATGTCCCTTTATACACACTGCTTTATATTAATTTCCCCAGTATTCCTTTATCTGATTTGTCATCAACACACTTAATGGACTGCAAAAATATGATCCTGTGTGATTCCTTTCCATTGCTGGCCGAATAGTTTAAATTTGGATAATATTTTGACTTTGATATTTTAGCAGTTACATTTTGCAGCAGTGTCTTTTGGGTTGCTAACTCTTGTCCTTCCACTTATCCTTCCATCAGTTCCAGGGCTCAATCCCAACTGCTGTTGGACGAGACACTATGGAGCTCTATATTTATATTTCCACAGTACAAAGTGGCAAAATCAAAGACTGCTTTGGGATTTTTTTTAAAAAAAAAATGTTTTCAAACCATGGATGGTTGAAGCAGTGGTTGCAGAACACCAACTGTGTAACACTGTCACTGTACGAGTAAAGCAACAACAAAATGCTCCCCTGCCCTTAGGTGTATAATTTAATTAAAACATGACACAAAGGCAAAGGGATGCCAGTGTGGGAAGGGATGAAGGGCCTGTCCAAACAGGCCCTATATCCCAGGATGTGATTGCAGGTTTTCTGTTTATCCTGGATTATCTGGCAGAGTGGACTCATATGATCCAGTTTAAAGCTGAAAACCTGGGATTTATTTATTTATTTGTCATGTCAGAACAACCAGTCAAATTATGTTACATTTCTAACAGAACAAAGCAAAACAAGCAGATTACAAAATTTGTGAGTATGGTAGTTGATTAAATGACCTTTGATCAGTATCTGGCCACTTGGACTGCTTCTGGTGTTGCCGCAAGAAGGTCCTCCCTTGTGCATGTGGCAGGGCTCAGGGTTCATTGCAGCAGGTCTGTGGCTTGCTCTTCTCCACACTCGCATGTCGTGGACTCCACTTTGTGCCTCCATTTCTGAAGATTGGCTCTGCACCTCATGGTCCAGAGCGCAGTCTGTTCAACGCCTTCCAAGTCGCCCAGTTTTCTGTGTGCCCAGGGGGGTCTCTCTCATTTGGTATCAGCCATTGGTTGAGGTTCTGGGTTTGAGCCTGCCACTTTTGGACTCTCGCTTGCTGAGGTGTTCCAGCGAGTGTCTCTGTAGATCTTAGAAAACTATGTCTGGATTTAAGTCGTTGACGTGCTGGCTGATACCCAAACAGGGTATGAGCTGGAGATGTCTCTGCCTTGGTCCTTTCACTATTGGCTGCCACTTCCCAGTGGATGTCAGGTGGTGCAATACCGGCTAGACAGTGTAATTTCTCTAGTGGTGTAGGGCGCAGACACCCTGTGATAATGCGGCATAGGGCCTGTCTGGAAGGGCTCCATGGCTTCACATGCCACCTGTTTCTCCAAGGCCAAAGCAGTGGCAGTTGGATGGAAGGAGGGCTCTTCATCTGCTTCTGGGTCAAGCACATGCAAGAGCAAACTTCAGCCCTCCAGGTGTTTCGGACTTCAACTCCCACAATATCTAACAGCCGGTCTAGCAGTTTGTAATGTAATACAGGCTGAGTATCCCTGATCCAAAGTGCTTTGAACTAGAAGTGTGTAAATCACTTTGAGTCCTCCTGAGGGTGAGAAAAGCGGTATACAAATACTGTAAATAAATAAATAAAATGTTTGGGATCATGGGATAGCTGTTTACATACACAATGACACATTTCAAAGATAGCACCCAAGATGAAACACAAAAGAGGCATGCACGAGGCCTCTTTTCCCACGTGCCCGGCAATGCCACTGCGCATCCCTCTCTCGGCATTAGGAAATGTGCGCCCTGCATCGCCCTCCTTCTCCATGCACTTCCTAACGCTGGGAGAAGGATGCACACTGGCGTTGTTGTCTCCCTTGGCCTGCAAGGAGGAGGAGGAGAGGAGGACAACGTGCGCACTTGTGAGGGAAGGATGGAGGGAGAGCATGCTCCCTGCATGAGGGCTCTTTTTCCGTGCGCCTGGTAATGCCGGCGCGTGTCCCTCTCCCGGAGTTGCAAAGCGTGTGGGGGAAGAGAATGCAAAGCGCATACCCAGGAGCCGATGGAGCACAGGGCCTCTTCTCCTGTGTGAAGAGGGGCAGCATTGCAAGTGCCTCTCCAGGCAGCTGTGCCATCACCCCTCTCAGGGCGGCAAGGAGGTTTCTTCATGAATGGAAGTGACTGAAGGTACTGCAAATCTAAATTATTGTACATGTTTCCCCAAAACCCCTCCAGTATCAGAGTCTATTTTCCCCAAATCCCTTCAGTATTTTGTGTTGGAACTACATCAACACTGACAAAGAAACAACAAGAAATACTATTTACCCACAAGCATTAAGAAATTACATATATTAGAAACCAACTTTCTTATTACTTTCTTTTCAAGATCACTAGACTGGATCACAGCAACGCGTGGCAGGGTATGGCTAGTGTGTGTGTGTGTGTATGTATGGCTGGCATGGGCCAACTTCAGCCCTCCATGTGTTTTGGACTTCAATTCCCACAATTCCAAACAGCCAGTAGGAAGTCCTAAATACCTGGAGGGCCAAAATTTGTCCATGCCCCCATAGATAGATAGTAGGCCTGTTTGATCAAGAAAAAATTTGTTTCTAAAATCGATTTGTAATTGGGGTGTTTTTTTGTTTCGATATTTAAAATATTTACAAAACTTTCCCAAAAAAAGTTTTGTTATTTACGAAATTTCATAAATATTTACAAAACATTTTGTAAAGATGGCGGACCCCCGCGCATGCGCAAAAACATTTCCGAAGCTTCGTTATTTGCGTGGGGTAGATTCGTTAAGGTTATAACGAATCGATTCGTTAAAATGGCGGTCGCGATTGCGCGTGCGCAAAGCGGTTACCGAAACGTCGTTATTAATTACGATTCGATTCGATATTAAAATTAATAACGAATCGATTCGTTAAAAGCGAATATTTTGTATTTTTTTAAGAATAAAAGACAGGTATTTTTAGAAAATATTCAAAAATGGAAAATTAACCCAAAACTGGCCCTGATGTGGACCAAACACAGCCACGAGACAGGGCAAACGAGAGCACACACCAACAGAAGAGTCTTTTCTTTTTTTAGAATATTTTTTGTATTTTTTAAGAATAAAAGACAGGTATTTTTAGAAAATATTCAGAAATGGAAAATTAAACAAAAACTGGCCCTGATGTGGACCAAACACAGCCACGAGACAGGGCAAGTGAGAGGAAACACCAACAGAAGAGTCTTTGATTTTTTTAGAATATTTTTGGGGTTTTTTTTAAGAATAAAGGAAAGGTATTTTTAGAAAATAGCTGGCCCTGATGTAGAGCTAACAGCAGGAGACAGGGCAAACGATCTAAATAATTAATCTAAACCTAACACAGCCAAAAGACAGCCAAAACTTAAGCAAGCACACACCAACAGAAGAGTTTTCACTAAGCCAACCAAGCCAAGCCAGCAGCCACGCCAACCCAAAGCAAGCCAAGCAGCCCTCCCAGACCTCTCTCCTCCCTCGCCTCCGCGCTACAAATGAGCTCCGCGGCCGCGCGGAGCCGCTTTTAAAGGGCTCGCCAGCCAATCAAAAGCAGCCACGGTGCACTGCTTGGGTGCTGGGAGCGCCGGATTGGCTCCCAGGCACCAGCAGCCTCCATTTCATTAACGAAACGAGCGGAAGCTCGTTAAATCAATGGGGCTGACGCCTCGATATTTTAAAACCCTTCCGGGTTTGAAAATATGTTTTGATATCGCTTCGGAAATGCCAAAAATAACGAATGTTTAACGAATTAACGAATTAACGAACGAAACCGCACAGGCCTAATAGATAGATAGATAGATAGATAGATAGATAGATAGATACATAGATACATAGATAGATAGATAGATAGTGATTGGTTTTGGGGGAGGGGGGCGCCAAAATACTGTTTGCTTACCATTGAAAATTACCTAGGGCCGCCTCTGCTCACAAGAGCCTTCGTCAGGCAGTTGGGTCTACAAACAACACATTGCTTGAACCCATTCCACACACTGGTCATGCTGTGGTGGACATGCCATTAAAATATGTGCATTTTGCAAGAAACACACATTTTCAAAGCATGAGCACATGATTTTCAGACGCATCACTGAATGTGCTGGAACACAAATTGCATTTACCATATAAGAAGTCAGATAACACTTTGAGACAAATTTTTTGAAGCTTAGAGGGAAATCAAATCCCTCAAAGATACTTAGGCCAAGATTTCATCTCCCAAAGCATTCTGTTCCCAAAGAATGGAGAGCAATCAGATGCTCCTGGGATGGATCGAAGCCAGATAAGAACACAATTGCATCCTCTTGCCATTCCCAGATCCTTCCCAAGAGTTGCCCTGCAGCCTGGAAGATATGGTACTGGTCTTCTAAAGTATGGTTGGTGTACCTGATGTGTGTCTTCAAGTCATGTCTGACTTCTGCTGATCTTCAGATGAACCTAGGTTTTCTTGGCAAAGTTTATTAAGAAAATTGGTTGTCCTTGTCTTTGTCTATGATTGAAAGAGTGGATTTCCTTGGCTGAGCAGGGATCTGAACCCTGCTCTCTCAAGAGTTATAGATGAACATGCAAATTATTATACCATGCTGCATCTGAAAACTTGAGGCAGCTCCTGTACCTTTAATGGTGGTGTGAAAGAGGGAATTTCACCATAGGGTTGTTGTAGGTTTTTTCGGGCTATATGGCCATGTTCTAGAGGCATTTTCTCCTGACATTTCGCCTGCATCTATGGCAAGCAGGCGAAACGTCAGGAGAAAATGCCTCTAGAACATGGCCATATAGCCCGAAAAAACCCACAACAACCCAGTGATTCCGGCCATGAGAGCCTTCTGCAATACAATTTCACCATATCTTGCTTGTTACTCGGTTGTGTCTTCTACAGCATTGTTAAAAATATAGGAACCACCTCCACTCCAGTATCCAGCTCTTTAAAGTGACATCAGCATCTTTGAGTAATATGAAGAGATGCACTAGAGTGCAAAGGCCAATATTCCCCCAGAAGGGGCTCTGTGGCATCCCTGAGTTTTAATCTCAATTTTTCAAGATGACACCACAAAGGTTAATTAACTTGATAAACTAAATTATATGATCACTAGCTCCATCAGCTTCACCACTGGGAACTCTTTTAAAACCCACTTGCACAATAGTTGCCAGTATTCCTGATCACTGGGATTTAGGATTTATTATCAGAGATTTCATCACACACTATCCCTCCCCCAACTCCCGTGTTTCTAAACACTTCTAAAACAGATCCTTCATGACGAACCACAGAGCCCATCAAATGACACAAGCAGACTTCTGTCTGTCCATGATGCTTCATCAAAGAACTATTTTAGAAGTGTTTAGAACTGGGAGGACAGGAGATGGGGAGAAATTGTCTTCTGAGTCCATGATTTGTGTGGAAATGGGAAAAGGCAGGGTAAAACACATGGGATGGGATGTGTCAAATTTGCCCATGTTGAATCACTTCAATGATGTGAAGGTATGGACATTCCTGTGGGCAATCTCCTACCAAGCACCGACATGTCTCTCCCTGCTTCATGAGCCTGGCATGGTAATTTCTCTAAAATAAATTAAACATTAGGAATACTGCAATTTCAAGATATCGCCACTTTTTTCTTGTCATTTCTCATTCATATTAATCTTGGCTTTCGAAATTGCAGTACTGCTGGCTTTTTAACTTTGTTTTACCTCTAGTTCTAGTGCCTAGTAGGTTTTGGACTTCCATGATTGAGAATAAGAAGATTAGGTGAGGAAGGAGAGGAGCCCAGAGAAGGGGTATCTGCCTTAAGAACAATGCCTTCTGCTTCCTTGAGAGTAAGGAGATTGGGAGGAAAGGAGAGGAGTTCAGAGAAAGAGTGCCCCGTGTCTCCTCTATGGATAAATGCCATGTGTCTCCTCTATGGATGGTTGAGCTAGAGGTGGCAGGAGGAAATACTGTGTGATGGGGTAATTAAATTGTCTGTTTCTTTAAAGATAACATTCCACACAAAGAAGATGATTTTACATAGAAGAGAATTTTCCCCACTTTCCCCAGCTCCGTCTGATGAAGTCCCAGGTGAATGGGTAGAGCAGGGATTCTCAAACTTTTCAACAACAGAGCAAAGGTTTCTCTTGGAGCCCCAAGAAACATTGATATATTATATTATATATTTTATTGTATATAGTGAATATACATCAAGCATGGGCCAGGCCAGTGGCAGATGTATGGAGAGTGTTTGTGTGAACTAATTCACACCATAAAAAAAGGAAAGAAAAAAAAAAACGAAAAAACAATACAATATTTAAAATGAAGAACAATTTTAAGCAACATAAACTTAACTGTATTTCAGTGGAAGATCCCAGGGGCCATCTACTCCAACCCCCTTCTGTCATGCAGGAAAAGCACAATCAAAGCACCCCAAACAGATGGTCATCCGAGCCTTTGTGATAGTAATAGTAGTAATAAGAATAAAAGGCATAACACTGTTGTTCAGATGATTCATTGGAACTTGTGCTACAAATACCATCTGCCTGTGACAAAGAACTGGTGGGATCACAAGACGGAAAAAGTTACAGAGAATGAACACCTCAAGCTACTCTGGGACTTCCGAATTCAGACAGACAGTTTTGGAGCACAATACTCCTGACCTCATGATTGTGTTAAAAAACAAAATATGGATTGTTGATGTTGCAATCCCAGGTGACGGAAGGATTGAGGAGAAACAACTGGAAAAGCTGACATGATATGAGGATTTAAAGATTGAACTGCAAAGACTCTGGCACAAGCCAGTCAAGGTTGTCCAAGTGGTGATTGGCACACTGGGTGCGGTGCCTAAAGATCTTGGCCTGCACTTAAACACAATCGGTGCTGACAAAATTACCATCTGCCAGCTGCAGAAGGCCACCCTACTGGGATCTGCACGCATTATTTGCTGATACATCACACAGTCCTAGACACTTGGGAAGTGTCCGACATGTGATCCAATACAACAGCCAGCAGAGTGATCTTGTCTGCTGTGGACTCATCTTGTTGTGTTTCAAATAATAATAATAATGTCACCACCTACCAGCAGTAAAGAATTGGTGGGATCATAAACCCGCAAAGGTCGTGGAAAATGAACATACAAAAATACTGTGGGACTTTCAAATCAAGACTAACAAAGTTTTGGAACACAATACACCAGACATCACGATTGTGGAAAAGAAAAAAGTCTGAATTATTGATATCGTCAAACCAGGTGACAGTTGCATTGAGGAAAAACAACAGGAAAAACTCAGCAGTTATGAGGACCTCAAAATTGAACTGCAAAGGCTCTGGCATAAACCAGTACAGGTGGTCTCAGTAGTCACTGACGCACTGGGTGCCGTGCCAAATGATCTCAGCTGGCATTTGGAAACAATAAATATCGACAAAATCACGATCTGTCAACTGTAAAAGGCCACTTTACTTGGATCTGCACGCATCATTCGAAAATACATCACACAGTTCTAGATGATTGGGAAGTGTTCGACTTGTGATTTTTTGATACGAAGTCCAGCTGATAGATCTCATTTGCTGTGACATACTGTGCTTTTGTTAGAATTATTATTATTATTATTATTATTATTATTATTATTATTATTTTATTACCTGCCTCTCCCTGGGGCTTGAGGTGGATATAACATTAAACAAGAGATTAAACACTATTAAAAGATAAAGAGTTAAAGTATACTCCAGTTTCCCATGAGCCCCTCTTTCTTCCCACAGATTTATTAATTTTGGGAGTTACACTAATGAAGGGACATTATCATTATTAGTATCCTTTATATAGGAGAGACACCATTGTGTCCCTAAGTGCAGAGGTGCAGGAATGGCAATGGACCACTAGGGGGGACTGGCAAACCATACCTCCGAAGGGAACATGGCAGATTCCAGTCCTCTGACACTTATGTTTCACACCTTTCTGGCAAGGGGATGCAAGGGGCATCATGACCTGGGACTGATAGTAGGTTGTAGGCTACCTCACCTTAGGATGAGCTCACCTCTAGCCAATCACTCTGCCAATGATGTAATCCCCCACTGTTGCTATGCAGACTTTGCTGAAGAACACAAAAACCTATATAAGCTTTGCTTAGAGAACAATAAAAAGGTCATCATCATTCACTTCTACACCCTGCCTCCCGTCTGGTCATTCTCGCGTTCACAACACACTAAAAGGCTGCTTTAGTTCTCATTCCTTTACAACAAGAATGGGAGTCTACAGCCCTTCAAACATTATTGGACTTCAGCCTCAGCCATCTTGAACAATGGTGGGAAGTGGCAGGAGGAGTAATTCATAAGTGTGTGTGTGTGCATGCACACAAGGGATACAGAAGAACATTTTCTCTTTTCTGCTGATCTTTGCATATATTTCCTTCATAACTAGTTATGACTGTTGAATTTCTTCAACAGCTGTTTTACAACTGGAAGCACCTAAGTGTGAGAAAGTTTACATCCAAAAAAGCGTGGGCTGCCAATTTAGATTTTATTGCATCCACAAAACTCTCTAAGCAGCTACAATTTTATATTTTTTTAAACTTTAAAATAACTGTCATACAAATGCCTAAGTGTGCCATTCCTCCTTGAATTATTCATTGAGCAGACCCAATTTAAATAACTTATTTATGGATTTTTTTTCATAAATTGTAAGGATCATCCTTACCATATATCATGTCAGGAATATCTCATTTCCCGACTGTATTCAAAGAATAATTATTAATATTTCAGAACATTACAGCATTAAACTTCTAGGCTGTGGATCTTCAAAACAGTGTGGAAATGTAATCAACGTTTCCCTCTTCATGTTAGATGACTTATTTCTATGGATAGGGTAAATCACAAAGCATGTTTTGCGGAAACAAACAAATCTCACTCCTATAAATGCCACCAACATTTTAGTAATAGTTCAAAAAAACTTTCAGGACAGGCAGAAATCTCATTCCAAGTGTGGAAACAAATGCAGTTATTCCTCTGGTCCTGGATTCATAATGTCTTGGAAGATTGGTGGTGTGATGCTGTGATACCATCGTATGTCTATAGAGTTCTGATGGTTTGGCCTGCATAACAAACAAATTGAACTACTCTTTTGCATTAAACAATATCACTATAACATATATGTATAAGTGCCTATCTGTCACCTGTTGACTTATGGTGACCTCGTGAACTTTTAATAGGATTTTATTCATCAAGAAATACTCAGAGGTGGTTTGCCAGTTCCTACCTTTGAAATATATACTCTACGAAGTCTGATATTTATTTGTAGTCTCCTTCTAACCTTTCTTTGCATTCCAGATGGGATCTGGTTACTTTATGGTAACAGACCCTATATCACTATCTTCTAAAAACCCTGTAAACACCAGATCTCATCAATCTCAGAAGCTAAGAAGGGTCAGAACTGGTTGGTACTTGGAAGAGAACATGGTGGGAATTGTGTTGCCATAATATCAATTATAATAGGTTGTGACCATAGCTTTGCTTTCCCTGAAGGTACCAAATCTAGGATGACCTTGAAAACTAAACAGGTCATGCCTAGTTAGTACTTAGATGGGGGACTGCCAAGAAATGCCAGAGGTTGTAGGCTATTATTGAGAGGAAGGCAATGGAAAATCATCTCTATTCCTTATCTATGAACTCTAAATGAAATCCTTGAGGTTTCACATTATACCATAAATAATATTATTGTATGAAAGGGTAAGCAGCACGTTGCCCATGGACTACATGCTCCTCTGCTCATTATTACAGCTCTCCACTCCAGTTATCAGCTACAAAAACGTGTATGTGTTTCTGAACCCAGAATCCTCCAAGAAGTGTGGGTATGACCCTTTCCTGAGAATATGTTTTGTTTGTTCTTTTTTTAAAAAAAGGAAATTAATTATTTATTTGCGACATTTATATCCCGCTCTTCTCACCCCAAAGGGGACTCAGGGTGGCTTACATGAGCGGCATTATTTCATGCTGAAACAACAACTGAAACAATTAAACAATAATTTAAAACAACATTAAAACAACATATGTAAACATGAGACAACTATTGTGCCTATATCCAAAGGCAGAAATCAGATAATCATATCCATCAATCCAAAGCCAATTTCAACTCTATTGCACAGATAATTGTGCTGGGCCAAATGCTTACTCCCAAAGCCAAGTTTTCACTTGTTTGTGAAAGGACAGGAGGGAAAGGGCTGATCTAATCCCACTAGGGAGGGAGTTCCACAGCAGAGGGGCCATCACTGAGAAGGCCCTGTCTCTTGTCCCCACCAGTTGCACCTGCGAAGGTGGTGGGACTGAGAGCAGGGCCTCCCCTGAATATCTTAATCTCCATGATGATTCATAGAGGGAGATGCGTTCGAACAGGTAAGTTGGGCCTGGGGCGTTCAGGGCTTTATAGGCCAAAGCCAGCACCTTGAATTGTGCTCAGTAGCAAACTGGTATTGTATGAAAGGGTAAGCAGCACATTGCCCATGCACTACATGCTCCACTGCCCATTATTACAAATTAACCTTAATTTCATTTTAAGGTTATACAGGATGGAATTATTTTTGCTAAGGATGTGGCTCATCAACAAAGAGTGAAAATTGGCTGTCAGGTTTTCTAAAGTTGCCAATCTCTGTTATACCCATTGATGGAGCTTCTGGGGTCGGAGAGTGGGAGTGGGGATAACAAGGGTAAATTGGATTCAATAAATATGCAGCAAGGAATCTTTCAGAGAAATATTTGATTCCTTTTAAACTCATTTCTTAAATTCAGAAAGCATTGACCTATCAATATTTGGAGCATCCCTATCAGTCATTTAAATTGTTGAATTTTATGTGCATATATCTTGCTGCTGGGACTTACTTTTTGTAATAAAAGAAACAAGCACAAGAGGGAAAAATGCCAAGCCTGTCCAAGAAGAAAAGACCAAAAATAATAAAAATTACAAACCAGTGATTACCAAATTAAGTGCCAGAAGATAATTTATTTCTCAGAGTAGTTAATTTCAAAATTAAAATATCTTCAATCTATTTTTAAAAATTAAAATTAAGTCTCCCCTGACCTTCTTACACAGTTCTCTACTCCAGTGATTCCCAAATTCTGGTCCTCCAGATGTTTTGGGTTTCAGCTGCAAGGCGCCATCTACACAGCTACTTAATGTGGCATAGAAAACGAATTAGACTGTGGCATCCAAATGACACCCCAGGTTAATTGTTTCAACCTGGAAAAATTATCCAGGTTTATTCCAGGTTTCAAAAAATACCTGCAAAGGAATCTTGGTGGAAGAGTTGTACCTTTGAAGGAATGGAGGCAATGGGGACTGTCTACTGGGATTGCCATTTGCGATCCCAGGATACAATCTTTACAGCCATCCCATCTACCTGGCTCAGGCAGGCTGAGGAGGAGGGATGGCATTGCCAGCCTCCCCTCCCTGCCCCTCATTTAGCCCTTAAAAAGAGAAGAAAAGCCCCCTATGTGGCTGAGAAATGTGGATAATTTTAAATACTGGTTTTCACTGCTTTTTTGGCAGTGTAGAAAGGTATCCACTATCTCTGACTATTGATCAAAGTGGTTGAGGCTGCTGGGAGCTGAAGTCCAAAACAGTTTGAGGGCCATAGTCTGGGAATCAGTGCTCTCTACTCCACCTGACTTGTTTTGCTGGGACTGCCTCTCCATTAGGCAGAGTGAAGCACTCAACTCAGGTTGCCGACTCTAGGTGTCTGTAAAAGAGAGAAGTTTCTAAATTATTCAGTTGAGCACTGTTTAGGTTACTTACAGAGAAGGAAAGAGAGTAAGAAGCTTTTCTTTCTCAGGTGCCAAACTTGGCCGGTGTTGGAAAAATTCCATATGTCTCTGGAGTAATTAGATCATTCCACCACTTCAGATACAATGATGCATCAAAATCACCTGCCTGCAGGCGAGGAAAGCTCAGGGTATGGACATTTAAAGAAACATAGCAGGCGGAGTGAATGATGGTGATGAAGAACTCACTTGAAGCTAAAGGTCTTACTCCTTCAAAAAGGCTTACATAAAATATGTATTAAGTTTTAATTCAGAAATTGTGGATTCAATATAATTTATTTTAATTCGGAAGTATATGGCTGTTATAGTTCAGTCAGCTGATGATGAGGATGGGGGTTTGGGGTGCAGGGTCTGCAGGGCCTGATGCTTCTGGAGGTGCTCAGACTGATGGGATGTTGGAACAAGATGGTGATTCCCTGGTTGGGAGAACAGAGGGGGATTTGGAATTAGATGTTAATTCTCTGTGTGAAAATGAAACTGCTTTAGAAACTGACAGGCAGAGAAGGGAGGAGGACATGAGCTCACCCGATGCAGTGGACAGAGAATCAAGGCTGCTCCTGCGATGGAAGAATTCCAGATGCAAGCTGTCACAACTCAGGGTAATTTTCACCTTGCTCAAGACACCAGCACACATCAAGGCTGTAGTTTTGTAGTTTATTGAGAAAAAGCAAAATCAAAACAGAGAAATAAAGATGCAAAAGTTCAATAGGCAAAACAGAGTCTTAAATGCAAAGGCAAGGTTCCCAAGATCCACAGGCAAATAACATGAAGCATAATCCCTTAGCAATGGTCAAACAAGAGTCCATGGCAAACAGGTAAAATCAGGATCAGAATCCCAGTCTCCAAGAAGCCAGACGCATTCCTCAAAAGCCAAGGCAATTCCACAGAAGTTAAGGGGTAAGAAGCAACTTTGGACTGACGAGAAATGCCTGTCAGCAACATCATTAAATAAGCCTCCCTGACATGAAAGCATTGCGTTGACCTTTGGCTTCCCTCTTGCTAGCAAGGCTGTGCTTCTGAGAATCCTTAATTGCAAATGGTCCTGTCTGCTCATTAATTCACCATTATCTTCAAGGCTATACAACTCCTTATCTAGGCCCAGCTGGGCTGGATCACTCTGGGAACCGAAAGGAGTCTCCACCTGCACTTGTGGGATTTCACTCTCTCTATCTAAAGGCACATAGCTTTCCTCGGGGAACAGGCTTGCCATTTCTTCTTCAGAAGGCACACTATCAGCCCCGTCAGTAGCATGTAAAGGAATCTGTAACCCATCAGCCTCCTCGTCATCCTGTGGAAAGTCAGGCTCAGAAAGCCCAGCAGGCCCCAAAGGCCCAAACAGTTCAGTTTCAGACTCAGACTCAGACTAAGCCACAACACAAGCCAAGCCATGGGAAAGGGAGACCTGGGAAAGAGAGCCAGAGACAGGCTTCTCAAGGCCAATGTAATGCCTTCATGCATTGCTGTCCTTAGTTAGGGATAGGAAGCTCTTAGGTTTCAGAACAAGCAATGTAGCAAAAGGAGTAAGAAGCGTCTGTCTTGTTCTGGTGACATCTTAGCTTCAAGCCAAGTTTCCTAGTCCAGTTTTGCTACCAGTCTTGGGGATTTTACCATGGACTCAAGCTCATGTTTTGTTCCTTATTTCTTGGACTAATCAAGCTCATGTTTCTTTCCTGCTTTCTTGGATTAATCAAGCTCATGTTTTTCCCCCCATGTACCTTGGATGAATAACCATGCTTTAACCTTTGCAGTAGAGATTTATCTCTGGCTTTTTGGGATTCTTTCTCTCTTTACATATTTGGATTTTTACTCTTTTACTGTGTGTGTTTAATCAATAAACTGTTTATTACTATGGTTGGCTTTCTGGTGAGTGCTTGAGCAAGGGGAACTCTAGCTGAGGTGAAACAATGGCAGAATTAGGGCTGCCATGTTGATAATTTGAAAGAGTTGTGTAGAAGAAAAAATGACAGAAGGTCTTGCTTTTGACACAAGATGCAGACAAGGTGTAAGAACTGGTTGTTTTAGAAGCCTCACTATACGTACTCTCAGAGCCACTCTAAATAGTCTGGTAGGTAATCATGCAGTTCTCTTTCACTGAATCATACTGTTCTAACTTGTTCATAGTGGAATCACTTGTTCAAAAGTAATCTTTTGAATAATTGCATCATTTGCCTTGCAGGAATTACATTAACCCCAGTATGGGGCCAGCATGGTCTATCCACTGGATAGAGAATGAGCTGTTGTAGGGCTCTTACTTCTTCATCATCATGAGAAAGAGAACCCTGGCCCCATTCATCAAAGGTACAAGAGTAAATTACTGTTGTCCAAGCAGAAGGGAAGGGAAAGTCACTCTAGCCTGGACTGCATTCAAATACACGTTTATGGAAAAACGAATCTTCCTCATCTTTGTACCTCCTCTGTTCCACGTTCTTCATGCGTGTGTTTTAGTATAGAAACCTGCTGTCATAGCCTGTTTCTCTTTTACTGAGATGAGCCAATCAGAGAGACACTCATTGCCCAGTATTCTGTTCGTAATCTATCCACCATATCACATTGAGAAATTTCCCAGTCGTGGGACATTTCTTCCTCTTTTCAGGCATGGAGAGGCACTGAGCTCATCATATGAGTTAAACTACTTCTGGCTGTCATGGATAGCTCTCCGTGGTTGAAAAGAGGCAGAACTGTCCTAAAAGGAGGAAACTCTGGCAATTGACCTATCCCATTGAGAAATTTCCACTTGATAAGACACTGCGACCTCTTTTCAAGCATGGAGAGGCACTGAGCTCATGTTGAAAAGAGGGTGAAATGTTCTGAAAGGAAGGAACTCTGAACATGGGCCAGCAATCATGTTCAGAGTTTTACCTCTTATCACACATTACTCCCATGTTTACAACTGAAAAACAGGTGCAGTGGAAACCATCACAGTTTCTTGTCCTATTTCATTGCCCAACCATCAGCAATAAAAGGACTGTCTCTTAAGGATGGTCTCTTAAAAGGACGGTCACCATGATTTCCCCTCTCAATGCGATGAGGTGGTATGTAAATACAAATCCAGTGCATGCCAACAAATGTCTTTTTGTTGTTGTGATGATGTTAATTATATTCCCTTTTCATAATGACCTACACCTACAACTGTTTAGCCAGTGCAACTCCCACAATCATTCTGTGGTTAATTGAGATTGGGGGTGGGGGTCAAAGGAACATTGGGCTATACCTTGGTTGTGAAACAGAGAATAAGTGTGGCATTTGCTGAGACTTCTGGAGGAACTCAGCAGATCTCACTGGATGATATTTTATATACAATGTCTGTGTTTGGCTTTAGAGACATGGAATAGTGTAAAAAGTCCAAAAGTAGTTGAGTAGAAAGCTCAGCAAGAGTATATTTAAATGCCAGGGAACGTGCAAGAAATAAGAAAAGGTCTTCTGGAGCTGTTAGTGGGCTACATGGAGCTGTTTACAAAACAAGGGGGAAGGAATTTTCTTGACACATGGAAAGAGTTGTAGGCCCCTTCTACATCGCCATATAATCTTGATTATCAAAGCAGATAATCCACATTATCTGCTTTGAACTGCCCTATAATCCAGTTCAAAGTAGACAATCTAGATTTTTCATGGCAGTGTAGAAGGGGCCATAATGGCTTCAAACTACAAGAAAGGAAATTCCATCTGAACATGAGGAAGAACTTCCTGACTGTGAGAGCTGTTCAGCAGTGGAGCTCTTTGCCCTGGAGTGGAGGCTCCTTCTTTGAAAGCTTGTAAACAGAGGCTGGATGGCCATCTGTCAGGGTTGCTTTGAATGCAATATTCCTGCTTCTTGGCAGGGGGTTGGACTGGATGGCCCATGAGGTCTCTTCCAACTCTATGATTCTAGTCAAATTGTGGTGAGATTTTTGCCTCTAAAAGTTCTCTCAGATCTGCTCAAGACCTCTAATAATCTCCTTTTTTTGACCCTTGGCACTAGGAAATGAAACATCCAATGTTTCGATTTTTTACAATGCTCCCACCCCCTTGTAGCATTTCTCTGGAGTATGGTGGAAAATGAAAATGGCATGCAATAAGCATGACTTAGGGATGCAGGTGCACAGAAAGGGACATCCCTATGTATACCATGTTAAAGAGATGGCTGGCATGGTAATGAGCCCTATTGAGAAGTCTCTTGCTGAATTTTCTGTGATTTGTTGCTGATTGTCTACATTTGCATTTAGGCATCTGTTTTACTGGAACCCTAGTGACTTGCAGGTGTCACACTATGTAGTATGTTTGTACTATGGAAGAACAACTGTGTGCATTGTTTCTGACAACCAATCTGCCTTAATCTGGTATTCTCATGAGGGTTTTATTAGATCACCACTGCAAATCACGATTCTATTGGACAGGGCATATAATGAACCCCCACAAGGAATGCTTCATTCCACAGTTAACCATCCTATTGTAACAACATGAAAAACAAGTAAGCACATTCTTAAGTTAATAAAGATAAATTGGTACCAGCTCATCACACACAGTAAGCCGTCTCAAGAAAGATGGGCAGCCAAAAGCATTTCGGTTCAAAGACAACAACTTAAATATTCATAGCACTCTTGCTGTCTAAATCTTCTACTTGGTATTCATATCCAACTAAACTACATCCCTAGCCTTTTTTCTGGTGATGGAACATAAATCCGGATGCATTAATATTGTTCCTGGATGGAAATGGATAATGGCACGCATGTGGTGCATTCTTTGAGAATTAGGCAATTTGAATTAGCTACAGACAGTTCACTTCTACAAAAAAGGGGGAAAACTAAAGGAGCTGGTCTCATTGTCTTATTTTTGCTTTTCACAACAGTTGCAATGGAATAAATAATTTATTTTCTCCAGGCTTGGGGACTGACAAATTGTGTATATTGGAATAAAAGGAATCTATTAGCATAGGTGTTTATTTTGTAATAAGAAACAGGCAGCAATCATGCTATATGACGAGTGCTTCAAATGCCCATGTGTGCTCCCAGATATTCATAATCATTACTCAAAGCAATGTGAAAATAAATTGGATGAACCACAGAGAAAATATGAAAAATAAGGGCTATTGGACAATATTACCATGAGGGCTTCTGGTTGCTTCTGGCAAGCAAAAAGTGGGCGCTAGAAACAACATCATACGAAAGCTGACTGGCACAACCTGGGGATCACAACCAGACACAGTGAAGACACCTGCCCTTGCGCTATGCTACTCAGCTGCTGAGTACGCATGCCCAGTGTGGAACACATCTCACAACACTAAAACAGTAGATGTGGCTCTTAATGAGACATGCCGCACTATCACGGGGTGTCTGCGCCCTACACCACTGGAGAAATTACACTGCTTAGCCGGTATTGCACCACCTGACATCCGCCGGGAAGTAGCAGCCAATAGTGAAAGGACCAAGGCAGAGACATCTCCAGCTCATCCCCTGTTTGGGTATCAGCCAGCACGTCAACGACTTAAATCAAGAAATAGTTTTCTAAGATCTAGAGAGACACTCGCTGGAACACCTCAGCAAGCGAGAGTCCAAAAGTGGCAGGCTCAAACCCAGCACCTCAATCCATGGTTGATACCAGATGAGAGACTCCCCCCTGGGCACACAGAAGACTGGGCGACTTGGAAGGCGCTGAACAGACTGCGCTCTGGCACCACGAGATGCAGAGCCAATCTTAAGAAATGGGGCTACAGGGTGGAATCCACAGCATGCGAGTGCGGAGAAGAACAAACCACTGACCACCTGCTGCAATGCACCCTGAGCCCTGCCACATGCACAATGGAGGACCTTCTTGCGGCAACACCAGAGGCACTCCAAGTGGCCAGATACTGGTCAAAGGACATTTAACCAACTACCAAGTTTGCAAAATCTGTGTTTTTTTTAAATCTCTGTGTTTGTTTTGTTCTGTTAGAAATGTAATACAATGGTATGGTTGCTGATGACACGATAAATACATAAATAAACCATGAGGGCAAGTGTCTTGTATTCCAATGGTGCTGTAAGTAATTTTGAACTCTGTGCTATCCCATAGTCACTTATGACAACATAAACTACCATTACTATTGGAGGTGGCCTGCCCATTTATTGAATTGAGGAGCGTGGGTGGTAGATTGAGGAGAACTCACACACTCACAATATGTGGCCCTCTGAATGCTCCTGAATTGCAACTTCCATTAGCCTTAATCTGCATAGCTAATGGTAGCAATTAGTTCATTCCTTTATCTTTGGAGTAGCAGAGTGCATTTTAGCTCCAAAGTGTTGGTTATAAGAGTTTCAAAAATATAACTTTGCTCTTAGACCATTTTTTAGAGATAAAATTCTGTCCCCGTCATTGTGTCACTTTCTTGATTGAAGTGCTCTTCTTGGGAACTAAATTATGATTAATTTAGAAACAAGGGCTCTTCATTAGATTAAAAGAGCTCTTAATTAATTATATAATTTCTTCTCGTTGCAGAAAGCTGATTAATTTATATCATGATAATCATTCCTATGTTCTTTTGAAACATGGAAAAGGTGCTGTTTGGGCTATACAGGTAGCAAGATGCCAGAAACTAAGGAATGATGCCAACCTAATCCAATCATATTTGCCATTTGTTTCAATTTTACTTTCCAAAAAAAATGTTAAGTCACAGGAACATTCCCTAAAATGTGATGATCTGTACCTTATGTTCACACTACCAGCTTCACACATCCACAAAAGATTATAGTTCATCCTTATATGTTACGTGATATAATACCACTGATATTGAATCTGAAAATGTTGTTAACTGCCATAATGCTGAATTATAATCATGTTGATCCCAGGAATAATAATAATAATAATAATAATAATAATAATAATAATAATAATAACACTTTATTTGTAGCCCGCTACCATCTCCCCAAGGGACTCAGTGCGGCTTACATGAGGCCAAGCCCAAACACAACAATACAAGCAATTAAAAACACAACAATACAAGCAATTAAAAACACATAGACAATAAGATAAACAACATTATCAATAAAACAACACATAATTAAAAACAGTGGGAAGGTCAAATGTTAAGTTAAAATTGGAAATAATGCTGGGACATGAATGGAAAGTGATACTGGTGTTTGTGGAAGGGCATATGAGCAGACTTATGCCATTGTATATCATGGGACTTGGGCATTCATAGATTTTGGTATTCATGGAGGGAGGGGAGGTCCTAGAACCAACTTCTAATGGATACCAAGAGCCCACTGTTTAAGAAAAGCCCTCCCAAGTTAGCAAAAGCTATATATAAAGACACACTGCAATGTTGGAGCAGCACTATCAAGACTTGTGACACACTTGCTGTGAAACGCTGGCTACCTCATTCTTTGTCATCAAATTTCTCTTCAAGATGGCACAGCAGAAATACATCTCTTTGAGAAGGTTGGCTGACTTGACAATCTGGTGTGTGGGCTGGAACTGCCAAGTTGGCTCCACAGTTTGGCCTACTAGCAAGTAATTCTAGTTCTCTGACAAAATACCCTACAACAGGAAGCAAGGGAAATGCTTGGGTACATAGGCAGCATCTGCAATTCAGGCACTGCAATGTTTGTTTTACTTGTAAGTACTTTTAATGTTTGTCAGCATACTCCTGCAATAAGAAGCATGAAAAAAACTGCAAGCTGCTAAGAATAAATTGGTACCATCACTGTTCTTTTCCTGCTATCTAAATTAATAATAAGTTCATATGACTCACCTGCTGAATTATAAATACTTCTCCTTTCTGAAGATACAATACAAAATACAGAAAACATTAAAGTAGGATATTTTGCAGCGCCTCTTTGGCTCCTTAAGAGGCATCTAGTGCAATTTGGTGATAAATGTATTGATCCACCATGGTAAAATTTGGCAAGATGGCCATAAACCTAAATATGAATGGCAATAAATTCCTATTGTCAGTGACAGCAAAAGTCTACAATGATCCTGAATTTTAAACAAACAAGAAGGGAAGCAGAAAAAGAACAGAAGTCTTGGTATCTTTAACCAAATTTATTTTAACATGATCTTTCCTGGACCACAACCCACTGCCTGAAATGTATTAAATGTGCAGAATAACAATTCACTGAGGGAGAATGGTATTTATTCTAAGACTGCTAAAATACATCTGTTCGCTGAAATAGAATAGACTTTGCCATTTGGATGCTGTCTGTTACATATTTTTAAACAATTAAATCTCACTTCAGTGCAAAGGCAAGACCAGATTTCCTGCAGATTTAATTAATTATTTGCAATTTACGGAAAATGCTTTCTGAATGCTTCTTTCCCTACCAGATTTAGGAGAAAGTACTTATGCTGTAAGATTATGATCCTTTGGGTATTAGAATAAATTGAGCATAATGAAGATGGAAGGACTGTTTGCAGGCCGCAAGAAAAGAAACACATGGAAGGAAGCTCATTCACTGCCCAACAAAAATAAATCAGTCATGGAGCTACAGAGGCTCAGGTTATACTTCAGGGCTGATAGTATAGCTGTTTGCATTATCACCATCACTACCACCACCATCACCATCATTGTTCCATCTTACATTTTTCACAAAACTAGGATTCAGGCAGCTCACATGTTTTAAAAAACTGTAATTAAAAACATACAAAATGAGGTCCTAACATCTATATAAATTAAAATGTAATGTTAGTTTGTGGGATTAACAGAACTCAAATACCAGTGGGCCAAKTGACACCAAATTTGGACAGCATACACCTAACAATCCAATGTATGTCATTCWCTCAAAAAAATTGATTTTGTCATTTGGGAGTTGTAGTTGCTGGGATTTATAGTTCACCTACAATCAAAGAACATTCTGAAYTCCACCAATTATGGCATTGAACCAAACGTGGCATACAGGACTCCCATGACCAACAGAAAGCACTAGAAGGGTTTGGTGGGCATTGACCTTGAGTTTGGGAGTTGTAGTTCACTTACATCCAGAGAGCACTGTGGACTCAAAAAATGATGGATCTGGAACAAACTTGGCATGAATATTCCATATGCCCAAATATGAACACAGCTGGAGTTTGGGGGAAATAGACCTTGATATTTGGGATTTGTAGTTACTGGGATATATAGTTCACAACAATCAAAGAGCATTCTGAATCCCACAAACAACAGAATTGGGGCAAATTTCCCACACAGAGCCCCCATGACCAACGGAAAATACAAGGCCATCCAGTCCAACTCTCTTCACCAGGGCAAAAAAATGTAATCAGAGCCCTCCTGACAAAGAGCCATCCAGCCATCGATATAGATAGATATGATTCACACACACACACAGATATAGCATCATAGATTTGAAAGGGATCCCTAAAGAAGGACTATGATATGTTGCATATTCCAGAGTAGGCAAAGCAGACAATCTCCACATCAACAATGACAAAGAAACAACAAGGGTACCCCTTTAGTTAGGCACCCCAAGGCTGGTGACAGCAAGCAAGCAGTCTCCGTAGGTGAAGCAAAATCTTTATTCAAGTGTGGCCACACAGGGAGAAACAGCCAAGACCAGTGTCTTCAAAGAAGGCTGTCTCTCCCATTTGGATCTTTCAGTTACCTTATATACATGTCTTTTCGCTGTGTCATGGGCACACACCTCTCTTATCGGATCAACCATTCAAAGAGATGTTTTTCTCATATTTTGCCACTTCAATGTCTCTAACTGATAACCCTCTACAAACTACGTAAACACACACATTATTGTTACAGATAAGCATTTTGGGTGTTAACCCACCCTGGGTACTCCCTGGGTGTACTTGACTATAGAGCATCTTGTGTCTTCTAGATACATTATCTCTTCTTGGCTTTTGGTCTTCTGCAGGCCAGAGGAGAGGGACAAGCCTCTCTTTAGGTTTGGATTTCAGCATTTTGAACACTTCTAAGTTCTGTTAACCCTTTCAGAAATACTGTTTACTTATATTAGAAACCAACACTTTCTCATTACTTTATTTTCCAGATCACCAGACTGAGCCACAGCAACGCATGACAGGGGGTGGCTAGTCATGCAATAACAACATTCAATAGGGTGGGGAGATTGGGGTTAGGCAATCAGAGGATGTGGAGTGAGACAGCAATAGTTTCATGTGTGGACAACTTTTCTTCCCTGGTTCTTTCTTGTAAGTAGGAGGATTCAAGTTTTGCTTTCAAGTTAATATTTCTTGAAAGGAATGCAATGATGATATACAGATCCAGTAAAAAGCTTGATTGTCAGTCTAAAGAAAGCTGAGTTCCCTGAAAGGATATGCATAAAACTGCAGGAATCAGCTTAAATTCCTGGAAGATTTAGAGGTTGATCTAGGCCAGCCCCCTCACAGAAAATTCACTTTAGCACGGCGTCATACATCCATCATGCTAAAGCTTTTCATTTGCGGAGGGCAGGCAGGGAAGATATTAATGAAGCTGTATGAAGACCATGCATCGTTTATAGGCCAGCATACTATTAAGTCACTAAGTTATTGATTTGGTTGTTGCAGTGCTGACTGTACCTTAGATGGAAAATATTGCAGGGTAATACCTACTTCTTCATTCTAAGATATCTGCCCTGTTGGAGCGCAGAGCTGAGGCCCCATCTACACTGCCATATGAAATCTGCTTTGGATTTGATTATACGGCAGTGTAGATTCATATAAACCAGTTCAAAGCAGATAATGTGGATTATCCGCTTTGACAATTTGGATTATATGGCAGTGTAGAAGGGGCCTGACTGAGCAAGACAGCCTGTCCCAGGTCTCCTAAACTAGCTTGTGGTCTTAAGTGTGGTTCGGGCATACTATTGTATTATCTGCTGATCTAATTGGCTTCTGCATTTGAAAGGGAGAGGTGGCCCTAGGTAATTTTTAACGGTAAGCAAACTGTATTTTGCCCCCCCCCCCCCAAAAAAAAATCACCGATATATATTTTCTGTTCATTGTGGGAGTTCTGTGTGCCATATTTGGTTCAATTCCATCATTGGTGGAGTTCAGAATGCTCTTTGATTGTAGGTGAACTATACATCCCAGTAACTACAACTCGCATATGTCAAGGTCTATTTTCCCCCAAGAGTGCCTCAAGAGTGCCCCTGGGCAAAATCAACTACATTGCAAATACTTACTTTGCGTAAAGGGTTGAGCCACCCCGGGGATATCAAATTGGTTCAGATAGAAATTAATGCTTAGTTTTTTCCCTGAAGGAGAGAACTGACCCCCCAACCCTTTTTTGTCGAGGGGAATTTTTGTCCAGTATGAATACTTGGGAACCAGCATGGTGTAGTGGCTTGAGGAATGGATTGCTACTCTGAAGACCAGGATTTGAATTTCTGCACAGCCATGAAAACACACTGGATGACTTTGGGCAAATCATACTCTCAACCTCAGAGGAAATCAAATGTTGGACAAATCTTGCCAAGAAAAGCTGTGATAGATTCACCCTAAGGTTACCATAAGTTGGAAACAACTTGAAGACACACAGAAACAGCACAAATGGAATGATTCCATACCCAACATTTCACAGATGAAAATCAGGACATGTGAGCCAAGTCACATCAGAGTGGATGGGTTGCATCAGTAGTAGGAACTACACAGAAAAACTAAGCTCAGGTATTGCCTTTCCACTTGCTTTTCAGTTGAGCACTTGACTTGTGACTGTGTCTAGAAATGCTAATTGCTGCAAAGACCCAATTTCTTCCTGCTGAGATCTCATTCTATCCCTTCTGGAGATGAACATTGATGTGCATGGCAGGAGACATCTAGATGATCCCAGCTCAGGAGGTGATAGCTTATAGATGATGCATCTAAGGAGATGAGAACTCATTCCCATGGTTAGTGTAGCATCTAGATCAGCTGTCAGCTGCCAGCCATTAACTTCCAAGTAATTAAGTGGAGAGAAATAAAATGATATGCACATATGTGTCAGGCAGCACTAAGAGAGGAGCTAACAAGGATTTTGCCAAAATCACACAAAGGGATTGCTGTTCCTCAAACCTTGTCCTAAAAATCATTTCTTTCATTTCAAGCTACTCTATAATTTGTTGCAGAACTGTTCCTGACATTGCCTACTTCATTTTGTTCTAGCTATTGCTGCTCAAGACTTGGCATTTGTGATTATTAGTGGTTCCATTGCTCACTGAATCACACCTTGTCATATTTAGTTGTTTCTTTGGACATTGCTCCCTGCAGCAAGAGAAAAGCTTTTTGAACCACAAATAAATGTTAACTCAGTTAGTCCCTACAGTCCCTTTGCATACTGATATTCCAGATTTACATGCCTGGGTCTTTGCATTCTACCACCATGAAAAACTCCAAATTTGTTGCGCTAAGCGTATTTCAGTCAAGTCCAATGCAAAAGACACAATAACATTGTACCCAGGCAAGAGGAAAAAGAACAGTAAATGTTTACTCTTATCAGCAGAGTTAAAACATAAACTTGCAATGTTACAAACAGTGCAACAAATTTACATAGTCTTTGTAAGAAATACAGAACAAGGCTTCTTCATCTCCATCCAAATGAGAGAGCAGTAGAAATGGTTGAGCAAAATGCCTGAGCAAAGGCTCCTCGGAGCAAAAGCTGAACTGTATTCTAAAAACTAGGCTTGGGTAACCACGGAAAAAATCGGTTCTAAACTCGTTTTGTTTTTAGGGGGCCCTTGCATTTCGTTTTTTTAAATAATTCCGAAATTTTCCTTTTAAAAATTTCGAAATATACAAAATTTCGTAAAATTACGAATCGATTCGTTAATGGCGGATGCGATTGCGCAATATGCTAAAAAAACCCTCCAAATGGGACAGGGGGAACTTCTGAAGCTTCCCTCTCCCTCTGTTGTTGACTGTTGGTGTGATAAAACAAACAACAACTATAAAACTTGCACCAGACATGCGAAAATAATTACATTTTTGAAATAATTACGAAATAAATTGAAAAAATTGTTTCGAATCTAATTTACTCCTCACACTATTCCTGCATGGCTCAATATTGGATCGTAAGCTAATTTAAATACGAATTAATAATGAATTACGAAATTAATGAACGAAACCGCCCAAGCCTACTAAAAACCATACAGTTATACCCCAACGGGTGTGTTCAAACTTACTAGTTGACCTACATTAGCAGCTGCACATAATAATTAACAACATAAGGTTTTCTTTAACACACACACACATACTTGATCCTGTTATGAATTACTGTAACAAAATTCAATTGGATGGGATGTGAATCCATTAGACACTTGGCCAGGTACAGGCAGATGTAACCTTTCTTAAGTGCAAGCTATAGGGTATAAATTACAAAAACCTTGCAGGTGAAGAACCCAACATTTCTCAGTCTCTAAGACTCTTCCAAACAGCCATATAACCCAGAATATCAAGGCAGAAAATCCTACAATATCTGCTTTGAACTGGGTTATCTGAATCCATACTGCAATATATTCCAGTTCAAAGCTTATAATATGGGATTTTATTCAGTTGTGTGGAAAGTGCCTAAGATGCTACAAGGTCCCTTTAGGTAAAGGTTTTCTCCTGACATTAAGTCCAGTTATGTTTGACTCTGGGGTGTGGAGCTCATTTCCATTTCTAAGCCAAAGAGCTGACGTCCGTAGACACCTCCAAGGTCATGTGGCCGGCATGACTGCAAGGAGCGCCATTACCTTCCTGCCGAAGCGGTACCTATTGATCTACTCACATTTGCATGTTTTCAAACTGCTAGGTTGGCAGAAGCTGGTGCTGACAGCAGAAGCTCACACCGCTCCCCGGATTCGAACCTGTGACTTTTCGGTCAGCAAGCTCAGCAGCTCAGTGCTTTAACCCACTGCACTACCAGGGGCTTCACAAGGTCCCTTTACATACTGATAAATGCTAGCTGTATATTTAGGCCTGGAACATACCCTGGGTTGACAAAAAACAACATGCCTCCCTCAGGGAAAGTAGTGATTGCCTTACTTTGTTATTTGCAACAGCAAAATAAGGCTAACCATTTTTAGTGGGCCAAACACACACGATCAGGAGTGGCATTTTAGGAAAAGGCTTAGGGACTATGGTCCCTTTCACACAGCTGAAAAAAAATCCATATTATCTGCTTTGAATTGGAATGCATCGCAGTGTAGACTCAGATAACTCAGTTCAAAGCAAATATTGTGGGATTTTCTGCCTTGATATTCTGGATTATATGGCTGTGTGGAAAGGAAGAGGAAAGTGGCACAAAGGTAGAGGTGGCAAATCAAACTGGGCAGACTGGGTGTACTGGGCATGGCCAGCTGAAATTCTTAATGGTTTTATTAATCTCCTAGTAAAAATCTAAGTCCATGCAGCTACTTACAAAGTGACTTCTCCTCGGCACAATAATTTGCAAAATACGCTACTGAATCACATGCTCGGCAGGTTTATTTAAAGCACTGTAAATGATAAGTTATCTCATATAAGTAATTGGAAATAGCAATGGGGGGAAAAGGCTGCAGGAGGGAGAATTCACAGGGGCTGTATCTATCCCTTGGGCTAGAGATTGCTCATTCTTGTTTTAATGTGTCATGGTTTTGAGAAGGCCAATATAGTTCATGAGGAAAAGCAAACTAGGCAAGTTAAAAAAAAAAGCTCAGTTTGCACAAAATGGATGGATGCATATAATGAGCCTCTGTGTGAATGTGCATCCTGTTTTTGCCTTCCTCCTCCTCATTTTTCATAATTTGTGACAGCATTACTAATAACAAGTGAAGATAATAGATGCCTCTATGGGCACGGATGACACTTTCCGCTTTCAAGGGTTTTTAAAGGACCCCCAAACAAATCTGTTTGATTTAAAGCTATAGGGTTCATAACAGAAATGAGATCACTGATTGGCTAGAGGTGTCCAATCTGGAGGTCCAGAGTTGGTTTTCTTGTGTGTGTGTGTGTGTGGGGGGGGGGGGGGGGGGGGGGGGGGTCCTGCTGTGGCATTTTTTTTGTTTCTTTGCTACCTCCGCAACAAAAAATTATTTATTATTATTAATTTACTTTATTTATATACTGTTTTCTCAGCCCTCACACGACTCAAAGCGGTGAACAACATCAATACAAAACATCACGAGACAAGTACAGGGCAATTAAAAACAATTGTAACATAAATCATTAAACATCCATATAACAATCATTAGCGCCTCAACAGTAAAATCAGAATCCAGTCTCATCATCCATTATTCCGTATTCCTATGTTCAATTACACTGTTTAATCAAATGCTTGTTCGAACAGTCAGGTCTTCACTTTCCTCCGAAACGCCAGCAGGGAGGGGGCCAATCTGATATCTGCAGGCAGGGCGTTCCACAGCCAAGGGGCCACCACTGAAAAGGCCCTGTCTCTTGTCGCCGCCAAGCACACCTGTGATGCAGGCGGGACAGAGGACAGGGCCTCCCCAGATGATCTTAGTGTCCTAGCCGGTTCATAGGAGGAGATGCGTTCGGAGAGGTAAGTAGGGCCAGAACTGTTCTGTGTTCTGCTTTCATAAAAATTTGAGAATGATGTTGCCAAATCAGTTTCAAGGACTGTGTAGCCCAGTATTTTGCTTGTCTAATAGGATATTGGAAGCTCACAATTAACAAGAAGGCAACATTGCCTTCTCATTTGTGATCCCTAGCAAGTAAAACCTCTAAATCAATTCAGAAGTCCCAGATAGTGTTCTTTCCAATTGTATACTGGTTTAAAACAAACTGTCCTAGGGAGCTGGTACAAAAAGATCATGAAATAAACAAATAATGAATGGATCTCCAAAACCAAATTGGAAAGAATGGGATGTCTGGCCTATTTAATTTGTATGGATGTGCCCATAAAGAGATATCCTTCCTCTCATACTAAATGCATAGCTATAGATTTTCCAATCAAGGATTCTACCATCTATGGTTTGAACATATTTCATAAAGGAAACCTTGGTTTTGTCATTTTATATAACAGACACCATTTTATTATGCCACTGTATATATTGACACTTGAACATTCACAGCTCTTGGTATCTACATGTGGTCCTGGAGCCAAATCCCTCCCTACTGGGCATTCATTGTAACTATTTATTTATTTACTTTATTTCTATCCCACTCTATCTCACACCGAGGGGGACTCAGAGCAGCTTCCAAGTTTTGGCAATATTCAATGCCACAATTATACAAAAATCAAACAATACCTATGGCAATTAACCAATTAAAATCAAACGGACATATAAATACAAATTAAAACAATTTAAACCTGTAATGCATAGCATCAATCCTGAAGTCATCATCTAGGTTGCTTCTTATGTTGGTTCCGTGAGAGTCTATTGCACTTTAATTATACTACTCAGCAAATGCCTGCTTCTAAAGCCAGAATTTTACTTTTTTCCTAAAGACCAGGAGGGAAGGGACTGATCTGATATCACTGGGGGGGGGGGAGTTCTACAGAAGAGGGGCCACCACTGAGAAGACCCTGTCTCTCATCCCCAGCAATTGTGCCTGCAAAGGGGGTGGGACCCACAGTAGGGTTTCGCTGGCAGATCTTAACACTCGAGCTGGTTCATAGAGGGAGATACGGTCAGAGAGGTAAGCTGGGCCAAAGCTGTTTAGGGTTTTATAGGCTAAAGCCAGAACTTTGAATTGTGCTTGGTAGCAGACTAGCAGCCAGTGAAGCTGACATAACAGAGGGGTTGTATGTTCCCTGTACAGCACTCCAGTGAACAACCTGGCTGCTACCCGTTGGATTACTTGAAGCTTCCAAACAGTCTTCAAAGGCAACCCCACATGCATGTTGCCGTAGTCTATTCAAGATGGTAATACCTACCAATAGCCTTTATTCTAAAACAAAAAAAGTATCAATGTATTGTCGAAGTCTTTCATGGCTGGAATCACTGGGTTGTTGTAGGTTATTTTGGGCTATATGGCCATGTTCTAGAGGCATTCTCTCCTGACGTTTCGCCTGCATCTATGGCAAGCATCCTCAGAGGTTGTGAGTATCTCCCTTCTACAGCTTCCCAGTTTCACAACCATCACTGCATGGTTACACTAGATACCTTGTAAATAAATGCTTCCTTTTTTCTAAGCTGAATCTCCCTCTGATTTGGCTTCATTGAGTACTATGTTGGAAGGAGGCTAAGCTTTTACCTGTCATCCATTATTTCATACATCGGTGCCTCGCCAAACCATTATTTACCTGTTACTTAGTAAAAAATTAGCCCACTTGACGTATCTGCATTTTGGTGGCAGGGAATTAAGGAAATCCATCCATCATGGCTTCCCTCTTTTTTAAGACGTTATGATATTTTGGTAGGATACACTGGTGAAAGGTGTATTCTGTTTTCAAAGCCCAGGCCCAACTGCTTCCTATTTTGAATATGCTTCTAATTTAAACTTCGTTTCTTGATCATTTTTCCTTCTTTCATGTGAAATACTGAGTTGTTATTCTGTCATGAAAAGTTCCCTGTTGATCACATCTTTCTTTTCATATAATTTGTGTTGTACTGACTGTGCCTTGAATTTCAGCTTCTACTATGGCTACACCTGCTGCATTGTGTTTTCTTTTGTTATTTTTCCTCTCCTTGTTGCCTGCATTCATCTAATAATGTTGTAGGCAGCCGGTGTTTGCTTTGCCATTATGGTGCTAAATTATTCTTACCATATGACCCCCATTCATGTGTCTTTTCTTTCAAACTCAAAATATTTTCCCTCCTTTCTCCTCTCTCTGGTTAATTTTTCATTGCTTCTTTATCAAGCTTTTCTCACTGTCATATTTCTTCACAGCTTCTTCTACTGTTCTACCAGTTGGTGACATTCAATTACATATCAATCAAACCCATCCTCAGACCTTTTGGCATTTTGCTCTCTATGGCTCTGTCTTCTACCCAGTTTTACTGCTTATTCAGCTAGCAAAGCTCTTGAATTTATCATTAACTATTTTTGTGTTCTCTTGAATTTTGTAATGTGTCACATATGTTTTTCATTTAAATTAGGCCCCTTCCACACAGCCAGAATATCAAGGCAGAAAATCCCACAATATCTGCTTTGAATTAGGGGCAGATCCAGACAAGCCTTTATCCCAAGAGAATCTGCATTTTAAAAATGCGGATCTTCCTGGGGGCCTGTTCACCCCCCCCCCCCAAGAAAGCATGTGTCCAGATGTTCTCACGGGACTGGCTTGCAAGAACATCTGGAGCGATATCCCCCCCCCCCACTCTCCTGGCGTGTCATTTCTACGCGTCAGGAGAGCTGCTCCAAACATGTACTGAAGGCCGGGTAAGTTTTCTTTACTTTTCAAAGGGCTTTGGGGAAGGTATAGGTATTCCAACAGTTTTCCGGACTAATCTAGTCTGGAAACTGTGGGAATGTTGTTTGGACTGCAGTCCAGACACCAGAAATAGTTCCAAGAAGGCACAGAATAAATCCACTATCTAATTAATTTGCTACAAATCAGGGTTTTCCTGGTTCTACTATGTAGCAAATTAATTCAGGTCTGTCCAGAATGTTGTCTGGACAGCTCTTCTTTGTTGTGGGAGTTACCGCAATAACAGTATTGTCTGGACGGGCCCTGGGTTATCAGAGTCCTTACTGCCATATATTCCAGTTGAAAGCAGATAATGTGGGATTTTATTCAGCTGTATGGAAGGGGCATTACTATTTACTTAGGTTTTCTTCTCATGTCCCTAAGCCATTGCATGGTTTCCAGATTTTGCAATCATTTGTGTACATGACTCCCATTTCAGACCTTTCAGGATTCAATGCCATTTGAAGTTACTATTGTTCTTCTGCAATTAATTTAGTTCTATTATTTGTTGTTCCTTCCCTAGGTCTTTTATCTTCTTTCCCCCAATGTTTCCCTTTTTAATTCGCTTGTTTGCCACTGAAAGCACTGATCATATTTAATCCTTCCTTCACCAGCATATTTGCATGGAGGTCTGGGTGGGGATGGAGGTGATAGTTGCTAGCCAGGCAACACTATGATGAAGCACGTCCTTGGCCAACCAGGGGCTGTATATCTTGCCAGGGAGGAAAGCTGAGCCTGGCGCCATTCCTTCCCAAACCTCATTCATGTCTTTACATCCCTTCTGCTCAGCAACGGTGACATAAATTTTGTGTCTTATGAAGCTTATGTTCCTCTTTTTCCTCTTCTATTTCTCTAGCTAAGTAATCTTGTTTTACTCAGTGAATTTCCAAGCTGTTTAAACTCAAATTGTTAACTCTGTCTTTTCAGGCTTTTCCACATATTTGGGATGATGCAAATTGTCTCAATCCCCTCCCCCCAAATATTATTCATGTTATCATTATTTTCACAATCTGATTTTCTCTAGGTTATTTTTTTTTTGCTTCGTTTGATTTGCTTTCTCTGGTTTCCCATGATCATCTTTCTTGTTTTTTGATCTCTTCCAAGTCATCCACTTGTTTTCTTGACATGTTGCCTTAATTTTTTGAAAAGCAAGTTGCTCTTTCCCTCCTCTACATTATTTTCAATCTACAATAACTTTCTAAATTGTTTTTTAAAATGCTATTTTTAATCCTTCTTGTTCTGCTATTTTTGTTTCCTCTCTTTTTTCCCTTTCTGTTTTCTCCCAATTTTTCAACAGTGTCAGTTTTCAGAATGTCTTTCTTCTTCTTTCCTTTGGTATTTTTTATTGGTTTTCACTTAAGTTACAAACTCAACAAAACTATAAAATAAACATGATGCAATCATTTTGAGAGATCATTGATTTGAGAGGAACTGAATTTTTTATGCTTCAGATCCAACTGATACTGTCACCTACTAGTCATAACAGTGAGTCCTTCCAGAATGAGAAGATAGGTAACAGTTTTGTAATCCTTTAATTTATGGATGAGATAAATGGAAACTATTTTTACAGAAATGGTCCTCTTATCTCCTCTTTTCTTGAAATCTGACTCTTCTAAGGTAACTTTATAATATGCAACTCAAAGTACTGTATATACTCATACATGTCCAAAAATGCTTATCAAAAATTGACCCCCCCCCAAAAAAAAACCCTGTGTCAATGTATCCTCAAGGCAATGTAATGACTATACCCTAACTCTTGTCAAAAAAGGAGCCATCCACTTCTCTGAGGGCAGTTCTAGTCAGCTCTTTATCCCAAAAGTATCCACGTTTAAAAAGCAGATGTTTTTTGGGGGCTGTCCACACCCACCCCAGAAAGCGTGTCCATGAAAGAACGTGTGGAGGCCCTATCCCCTCCTCCCAAGCCCCAGACCCTTTTGAAAAGTAAAAAAAAAAAAAGCTTACCGGGGGTTACATTTTCTGGGGGGGAGGGGGAACTACAGCCCTGGTAAGTTTTTTTTTTACTTTTCTAAAGGGTCTGGTGGCTTGGAGGGAGGGTATTCCCACAGTTTACCAGGCTTATTTAGCCCAGTAAACTGTGGGAATGGCATCTGGACTTTAGTCCAGACACCAGAAATAGTGCATTTATTCCGCGCCTTCCAAGAAGGCACAGGATAAATGCACTTTCAAATTAATTTGCTGCAAACCAGGGTTTTCCTGGTTTGTAGCGAATTAATGTGGGACTGTCTAGAACAGTGGTTCTCAACCTGGGGTCCCCAGATATTTTTGGCCTTCAACTCCCAGAAATCCTAGCAGCTGGTAAACTGGCTGGGATTTCTGGGAGTTGAAGGCCAAAAACATTTGGGGACCCCAGGTTGAGAACCACTGGTCTAGAACATTATCTGGAAAGCCCCTCCTTTAATGCGGGAGTTCCTGCAATAAAGGCCCTGTCTGGATGGGCCCTGAGTAAAATAATGTGATGAAAATGTATTAAGAAGCAACAATAATAAAAGAAAAAATACTTTTCTTGTATGTTTAAAGCTCTCTTAATCCACTTTTTGTTTGCTGTTATATTGTCAACATGTTGTAGCATGTCTTACCATAGTACTGCTGTGTAATCATAGTGCTACTACAAGTAGATTTTTTAAAAAATAGACAAACCAGTCATGATGTGATGGTTGAAGCACAGTAGTCAGTAATGATTAGGCTTGTGCAATGAGGGTAAACCTTGATCTGTTTCGGTGTCCTGGTTTTCGGTGGGGACCCTGATTCATTTTTTGGGAGCCTCTCGAACTTGGGATCTGTTTTTGCTCTAGGATGACAAAAGATCAATTTTCTATTTGCCCATTATTATTTTTTTTGGGGGGGGGGCTTCCAAGGCTCCCCTTCCTGTCATTTTAGGCATGTAAGCTGTTTCTACTCTAGAGGGGAGGTGCTGCAGGCAGGCATGCACACTTTCTCCCCTGGGCCTGCATGCGACACATACTCTTTCCAAGGCATTTAAAGGAGGCAAGTTCTTAAAGCTGTTTCTTACTCTAGAATAGAGGCGCTGCAGGCAGGCACGCATGTTTTAAGGAGGCTTCTTACCTATTTCTACTCTAGAGAAGAGCTGCCTGGTTGTAGGCAGGCATGTACGCTTTAAGGAGGCTTCTGGTTCTTAAAGCTGTTTTACTCTAGAGGAGAGTTGCTGCAGGCAACTTTCTTTCTTTCCGAGGCCTGCATCACACCAGCAGCTATGCACTCTTTCCAAGGCATTTTAAGGAAGCTTCCCACTTCTGGGTAAAGAAAAGTGATGCCCTCCTGGAGCTATCTCTGGGTTTCCTTTAAAATACCTCTTTGTCCTGGCATGCTTCAATCTACTTTCTGAGTTGGGTTTAATGCTTCCTTACAGCTGTTTCTACTTTCTACTCTAGAGAAGAGATAACTGGTTGTAATTTTCAGGGAACGAGAGTGTGCTTTTTGTTTGTTGGGGACTTAATAAAAAAAAGATTAAACTGTGATGGAGAAAAGCAGAGGAGGAGCTGAGATTGGCCCCCACTTGCTTTCATTGTGGGTGAGTTTTTGTACTGAGAGAGCCCTTACCATTATGGGCTCCTAAAGTACTGAAGGTACCGAAGAAAACTGAGGAAATGGAAGAAATGAATTCTGTCCACAAGCCTAGTAATGATGCCATTGATACAGGGAAAAAAGCCATAATTTCACAAGACTGACTGGAGTGGAATAATGCGGCATAAAGTAGTGGTATGATTAGGTCCTTAGCCTCTTTCTGGTTATATTGTTCTTTAATTTCCACAATGCTCTTATGCTTTACTAGGGTATTGATAGCTATTTTTATGTAAATCCTATTCACTTGTATCTTTCTCTTTCTGGCCCTATTTCTTCATTTCCTAATCTTTGTGTTTGCTTGCTGTCTAGTTGTCCCGGGTTGTTGATTCATTTCAATAATTTTAATTTAGCCAAATCAATGTGCTTGCATTTCCTCCTGGTTTAGCTATTCCGTCTGTGACTTTATCTGCTGCAAATATCAATATTTCTTTTTCTTGTGCTTGGAATTTAGGTTTTTCATTTAATCCTTTCATCTTCTATTTCTTCTGTTGCTAAAAACATGCCACTAATAATTTCGTAATCTTTCTAAAATGCAGGTTTATTTTCTTTTCATTGATTGCCTAACTTTTAGCACGTTCTTTAATTTTAATCCTATCTGGATAACTGAAACTCTTCATTTGTTGGTCTGTTTGTTATGTCTTATTTTCTGTGTTTGTAGTCAGCTGTTTTGCTCTGCTTGGGAACATGCTTATATCAATACATTGCTTATCTTTTGAAATGAAACACAAAGCAGCCAGCAGGAGCCCTGGCTCTTTAGCATCTCAGGTATAATTATATGTGAGGTGGGAAACAGGTTGTAGCAACAACAGTGGTGAGGAGAAGAAGGTAATGGTGGGAAGAAGAAACATCAACAGGAGATAATGGATGGAGGATGGGTCTGGTTCCAAGCCAATTATGCCTGGCTCAGATATTATAACAAGGGTGGCTTAGACAATCACCTATTCAGACAATTTTACAAGCCAGTCCTTGACTCCAACAATCCCTGAAGCCAGACAAAAATGGTACACTTGAAGTCAGCCTCCTCCTCCTCCCATTGCATTTATATTGATCATTCTGCTCATTTGCAGAATGATCAATGCTGTGAGCAGTTTGCTACAATGGGATCCAGGCAAATGAACATAACGCAATCAATATTAAACTATCAAAATTATAATCAGTAATGTCTAAACCATTGACAAAGCCGTTCAGTACTATTTGAAATTCAAAATGACAACTCTTTAATAACAAAAGAGAATGTCTGCCTTAAGAAGACATGTTAGTTGTTTTTGGTCATCATCTATGTTGTAGTGCTCTGGATAGTCAAAAAGTCAAAATTCCAACAAGGGAATTGCTAGAACAAATAAAAAATGGAGAAGGGATAGAAGTGGATCAGGAAATTTAGGTGGATCTCTGAATTGTAGTGCACATTCTCATGTTAAAATTGCAAATCAGAGAGCATCCTAGAAGAAGAAAAGACCTTCTGTAACTCCTTCAGATTTGAAGTTCTCTCAGAAGCAGTTTTATGGAGGTTCCTGAAATGAGGGAGGAAGAAAACAGTGCTAAGGAACTTCTTAGTATCAGAAGGTTAAATTGAAAAGATCAACAAAACAGGAAGCTCCGTGTCCCCAGCCGAGGGCAGTGATTCTAGGAGTGTGCAAATGTTCATTTTTAATTTTTTTGGATCAACTTTGCTAAATTTGTGCGTACAAATCAGTATTAGAAATATGCAGGAAACAATTTGGAAATTGAAAAACCCACCAACCATTTTTGTTAAGATTCTGTAACATTGAAATGCCTCCCAAGGTCAGTTTAATTTTCAGTATAAGCATTAAGCAACTTTGGTAAAGCCAAGAAAACATAAAGTGTTATAAAAACCAATCTTTTCCTCTTTTCCTTTGGCTTGATTGCTAGAAGCAAAGGCACTCGGGGTGGGACTAGCTTAGCTGGGCGAGAGACTGAGAACATAATATTCTTAGAAATGTCATTTGCAAGGCGAGGCCCCCTGGGGCAGAGAATGCAAAAGGCCCTCCCCCAAACTACAGCATTAGAAAGCCCCCATGGCACCAGCCATTTGAATAGTATTAAACAAAATTATTGAATCTGCAAAGAGGACTAAAGTAAGTATAAGCATAAGCAATAAGCAACTTCGGTAAAGCTAAGAGAACATAAAGTGTTTCAAAAATCAATCCTGGTTTTTCTTTGGCTCAATTGCCATAAGCAAAGGCACTGCAAAAACCAGCCATTTAGAGTCAATCTAATAATAATAAATAAAATTATTGAACCTGTAAAGAGGATTAAATTAAGTAATAGTATAAATCTGTGCTAAGTTGAAGTTATGTGGTTGTGTGCCGTAAAGACAGACAGACATTCAAGGGGATGGCTGATACCACTTTTTTTTGGGGGGTGGGGGATTTTTTGTCTAAACTTTTTAAAATCCCCAAAAATTGTAGATGTGTGAATCTTTCTGAAACTTCAGGGTCAGATATGACTAGACTTAATGTCAGGGGACTACCTTTACCTTTACTAGTTATTTTAAGTTTCAATGTATTGTCGAAGGCTTTCATGGCTGGAATCACTAGGTTCTTGTGGTTTTTTTCGGGCTATAGGGCCATGTTCTAGAGGCATTTCTCCTGACGTTTCGCCTGCATCTATGGCAAGCATCCTCAGAGGTAGTGAGGTCTGTTGGAATTAGGACAATGGGTTTATATATCTGTGGAATGGCTGGGGTGGGGCAAAGAGCTCTTCTCTGCTGGAGCTAGGTGTGAATGTTTCAACTGACCACCTTCATTAGCATTTGAAGGCCTGGCTGAGCCTGGAAAATCTTTTGTTGAGAGGTGTTAAGATGTGCCTGGTTGTTTCCTCTCTGCTGTTTTGCTGTTGTAATTTTAGAGTTTTTAATACTGGTAATTCCAACAGACCTCACTACCTCTGAGGATGCTTGCCATAGATGCAGGCGAAACATCAGGAGAAATGCCTCTAGAACATGGCCCTATAGCCCAAAAAAACCCACAAGAACCTTTTAAAATGTTGTTTATAAAAACTTGGAAAATTCCCCAAAAATCCATAGATAAGTGAAACATTCTGAAATTTGGTGGACTAACAGCCCCTGGTGGCACAAATGGATTAAACCACTGAGCTGCTGAACTTGCTGACTAAAAGGTTGGCGGTTTGAATCCAGGAAATGGGGTGAGATCTATCTGTTATGCCCAGCTTCTGCCAACCTAGCAGTTTGAAAACATGGAAATGTGAGTAGATCAATATGTGCCGCTTCCGCAGGAAGGTACTCCATGCAGTCATGCTAGCCACATGACTTTGGAGGTATCTACAGCCAACACCTTCTCGTCGGCTTAGAAATGGAGATGAGCACCACCTCCCAGAGTCAGACATGACTAGACTTAATGTCAGGGGAAACCTTTACTAACAGTGGCCAATGTATTCTACCATTGTAGCAAGTTTCACCCCAATAACTTTAAAAATGAAGGAGATAGGAACCCCTGAAGTTTTCCCAATTCTAGTAATTTAATTATGCACATGCACAATTACTATAATGAAATAGTAACACAATTTCATTACTCTAATTATAGTAACAAATTTTTCACAAAGTATACGTTAGAAACAAAGCACCACCCTTCCCAGTTTTGTAATGACTTTTGAGCCATTTTTAAGGGATCACACATGCCTACTGAGTTCAGTTCAGCTAGTCAGTGGTAAATATCAATATTTTAAGCAATACATTTAACATTTCGATTATATGTGTGAGTTTGTTGTAGCAAAATTCACACCCACAAACCATTGGCGGTTCCTTAGACACCAACCAAACAGCCTTTTCATACCCTCTGAAATAGCATAAAATGTGATATGATTGACTGCATCTAGGAAATATTTGTTGTATTGTTGTTGTTGTTTTTTTTTTACTGACGCCCAAGGGAGATTATTTCCCAGCCCGACCTCGTCCTCTGGGTTCCGGAGGAAGGGGGTGCCATTCAAGTCGTGTGGGGGAGGAGAATAGCAGGTCACCGATATCCCAGGGAGAAGCGCAACAGAGTTCTTGCGACCCTGGAGAAGGTAGGTAGTGGTAGGCTCCATGGCAGCCCCCTTGGTCTTAAGGTCCTGCTGATTAATGCCAGATCCGTTAATGGTAAGACCGCAGCCATCCAGGACTTGATCCTGGATGAGAGGGCGGATCTGGCATGCATCACCGAGACCTGGCTGGACGAGCTGGGGGGAGTAAATCTCACTCAGTTGTGCCCACCAGGTTTCGGAGTGCATCAGCAGGCCAGACAAGGGGGACGGGGAGGAGGGGTCGCAGTAGTCTTTCGGCAATCCATCGCCGTGATCAGATGCGCTGTCCCGCAGGCTTCTGGGTTTGAGTGTGTCCACTTGAAAGTGGGGAGCCGTGACAGTGTGGGGTTCCTGCTGGTGTACCGCCCACCCCGCGACCCAGCAGCTTCCCTGTCTGAGCTAGCGGAGGTGGTCTCTAATTCGGCCTTGGTCTCCCAGCGCCTGGTGGTGCTGGGAGACTTTAACATCCACGCTGAGACCACCCTATCTGGTGCAGCTCAGGACTTTATGGCCACCATGACGACCATAGGACTGTCACAAATAATATCTGGTCCCACTCATCAAGCTGGACATACTCTTGACCTTGTTTTCGTGGCGGACAACGAAATGATTAGAGTGGAAGATCAAAACATCCTTCCGGTGTCATGGTCTGATCATTATCTGATCAGTTTTAGACTTGCTGCGACTCTTAACCTCCGCAGGGGTGGAGGACAGATTAAAATGGTCCGCCCTAGGAGACTGATGGATCCGGATGGATTCCTGAGGAATCTTGGGGTTCTTCCTGCCTTGGAGCCTGGCGATTCCATCGACGCCTTGGTGACTCTCTATAATGGGGAGATGTCCAGGGCGTTAGATGTGATCGCACCCGAACGCCCCATCTCGTTGCGTCGTGACAGGCCATCTCCCTGGTTCACCGGGGAGCTGACTGTGATGAAGCATGCGAGAAGGGGGCTAGAGCGCAAATGGAGGAAATCTCGGGTCGTGTCTGATCGAGCACGGGCTAAAGCCTCTCTTAAGGCATACTCCGTGGCTATACGGGTGGCCAGGAAATCATTCACGACCACTCGTATAGCGTCTGCAGCAAATAGATCGTCGGAGCTGTTTCGGGTCGTGGGGGAACTCCTCCACCCACCTGTGGTGGAGGAGCTCACTGATGACCCAGCAGCTCGGTGTCGCGATTTCGCACACCATTTTGCAGGTAAAGTCGCTCAGATACGCCTTGAGCTCGACTCCAATTCCATCGCAGTGCCTGAAGAGGTGACGGAGGCATCTGCTTGTCCAATTTTGTGGGATTCTTTTAGGCTTGTTCTCCCTGAAACCGTAGAGGAGGTTCTTGGGGCTGTGAGGGCGACCACCTCACCTCTAGACCCATGCCCATCTTGGCTCATTAAATCAGCCAGGGAGGGGTTGGTTGACTGGTTTGTATTGATTGTCAATGCATCGTTGGAGCAAGGGATTTTTCCATCTGGTCTGAAACAGGCTGTGGTTCGTCCACTCCTCAAAAAGGCGTCCCTTGACTCCACGGTGCTGAGTAACTACAGACCAGTCTCCAACCTCCCTTTCTTGGGTAAGGTGCTGGAGCGAGTGGTCGCCTCGCAGCTCCAGAGCTTCCTAGACGATACCAACTACCTAGATCAGTCACAGTCTGGTTTCAGGCCTGGTCATGGCACCGAGACAGCCTTGGTCGCCTTGGTGGATGACCTCCGCAGAGAGCTGGACAGGGGGAGTGTGACCCTGCTGGTTCTCTTGGACATCTCAGCGGCTTTCGATACCATCGATCATGGTATCCTTCTGGGTCGTCTCTCTGGGATGGGCCTCGGGGGCGCGGTTTTGTCGTGGCTCCGGTCCTTCCTGGAGGGACGAACCCAGATGGTGAAGCTGGGAGACGCCTGCTCTGACCCCTGGCCTTTGACCTGTGGGGTCCCGCAAGGCTCTATTTTGTCGCCCATGCTTTTCAACATCTACATGAAACCGCTGGGAGAGGTCATCCGGAGTTTTGGAGTTAGGTGCCATCTCTACGCAGATGACACACAACTCTACTACTCCTTTCCACCTAATTCCAAGGAGGCTCCTCGGGTGCTGGACGAGTGCCTGGCCGCTGTGTCGATCTGGATGAGGAAGAGCAAGCTGAAAATCAATCCCGACAAGACAGAGGTCCTCCTGGTCGATCGAAAACCGGACCGGGGTATAGGGTGGCTACCTGTGCTGGACGGGGTTACACTCCCCCTGAAGTCTCAGGTCCGCAGTTTGGGTGTCCTCCTGGATTCTTCGCTCACACTTGAGGCTCAGGTGTCGGCGGTATCCGGGAGGGCCTTTGCACAATTGAGACTTGTGCGCCAACTGCGACCGTACCTCGTGAAGGCTGATCTGGCCGGGGTGGTCCACGCCTTGGTCACCTCTAGAATGGATTACTGCAATGCGCTCTACGTGGGGCTGCCCTTGAAGACGGCTCGGAAACTTCAATTGGTCCAGCGGGCAGCAGCCAGGATGCTAACTGGAGCTCATTATCAAGAGAGGTCTACCCCTCTGTTTAAGGAGCTCCACTGGCTGCCATTTATTTTCCGAGCCCAATTCAAGGTGCAGGTGCTCACCTACAAAGCCCTGAACGGTTTGGGACCACCCTACCTGCGTGACCGCATCTCCATCTACGAACCCACACGCTCGCTCCGGTCATCTGGGGAGGCCCTGCTCGTGATCCCACCCTACGTCGCAAGCGCGCTTGGTGGGGACACGGGACAGGGCTTTCTCTGTGGCGGCCCCCCGACTTTGGAATGCCCTTCCAAAAGAGCTTCGTCAGGCCCCTACTCTAGCAGTTTTCAGAAGGAACCTAAAAACTTGGCTGTTCCGATGTGCCTTCGCAGATTAGGAATCCCCCATCCCAAGTCCTTGAAGCACTTTAGCACAACCAATGTTGCTGCACACCGCACTTTTAATCCTACGTTCCTCCTGCCATCTCAGCACTTTTTACCCTGTACCCCATTGCGCCGGCCGAACCAGTTTTAATAGTGTCTTGATGTATTGATGTATCGTCATTGTTGTTATTTTGCTTAATTGTTGATTTGCTTTGTTTATTGTTGTGTTATGTTTTCTATTGTATTGTGTTTTGAGGCTTCGGCCTGTGTAAGCCGCATCGAGTCCTTCGGGAGATGCTAGCGGGGTACAAATAAAGTTAATAATAATAATAATAATAATAATAATAATAATAATTTGGGCTCGGCCTCTTGTAAGCCGCACCGAGTCCTCCGGGAGATGGTAGCGGGGTATAAATAAAGGATTATTATTATTGTTATTATTATTATTATTATTATTATTATTATTATTATTATTATTATAAAATGAGCAAAAATAGGAGATCCTCACATGCAAACAAAGATGCATTCCACTCTCACAAGGATCTTTCTGGAACGGATCCCATTTTTATAATGTGACCATTCATTGTAAGGGCCCTATCATACTAGACTGTTTTGTTGTTGTTGTTCATTCGTTCAGTCGTCTCCGACTCTTCGTGACCTCATGGACCAGCCCACGCCAGAGCTCCATGTCGCCCGTCACCACCCCCAGCTCCTTCAAGGTCAGTCCAGTCAGTCCAGTCACTTCAAGGGTGACTGGACTGTTATAGCACGATTATTTCACATTAACTGCCATGTCAATTTTCTGTGGAATTTTTGGAGTTTCTATTATTTATTTTATTTATTTCAATTACTTCTACCCCGCCCTTCTCACCCCCGAGGGGGGACTCAGGGCTGCTTACAAACGAAGGCACAAGTCTATGCCTAAATCAATAAACAAACAATACATAAAAGCAATTTAAATGATTAACAAGTTAAAAACATTAATACATAGTAAAATAGCAAAACAATCTCATGCTCAGTGTTCAGAGTCCGTTTATCCATTCCATTCCGTTCGCCCTTGTTTATCGTCAGATCTTTCCTTAGCTGCCAGAATATCCAAAAGCTTGGTCCCATATCCAGGTCTTCAATTTTTTTCTGAACGCCAAAAGGGAAGTCGCTGTTCTAATCTCCCCAGGGAGTGAGTTCCACAGGTGAGAGGCCACCACTGAGAAGGCCCTGCTCCTCGTCCCCGCCAACCTCACTTGTGATAGTGGCGGGATCGAGAGCAGGGCCTCCCCAGTTTAGTGAGGCCCAAGAGCCCTCTTTTGAGAATCCTAGATGGTCCTTCCTAAACTATCAAACACAAGATTTCATTGGCTGTTTCCATGACAGTTAAAGTGATATAATGGCACTATTGCGTAGCATGATTCTGGACTGAAAGTGTACTGAAAGCACAACTGTATTTACACCCAAACCTGCCTGTGCTGCCTGTCAGCAGCTACTACTCCAAGTGGTTAATATTCAAAATATACTGTAGGAGGGGGAGGCTGAAAGTTTATCCAGCACTCACTTTACTGCTGTGTCTGGTTTCTTGTGCTCTTCTCACACCAGCTGTGATGATGCTTACCTTGGCACTTTCCCCTTGGCATGATGCCTTTCTTTCCTCATTTCACCTAGAATTCTCCAAGTACATATTATTGGCCTCCAGTCAATGAATGGCAGGTTGCTGATAAAACACCCATTGTCGTTTACCATCTGGTTAGCAATCCGTGGCCTGCAGAGAGCTGTAGGTCTTGGGGTTTTGTTTTCATTCTAGCCATTAAACATAATTATTCAGTGTCAAAAGACAGTTATTTGCCTTTTGTGAGCCTGATTCAAGAAAGTTTCATACCTATTCCCATTGAATACAGAGAATATTAGCTTCTAAAAATCTTATGAAATGTTCTGGAACATACGAGGGTTGAATGAAAAGTAATGCCTCCACCTTCGTAACTCCTCAACAGATGGTAGTATTGGTATGCGGCAGGTACTGGCTTGTTCAGTAGATTTTCCTCTACGGTTCCATTTTGGCGGGAAGCCTTAGCATTGAACAGTTGTGTTGTTAAAGTGCAAAGTATGGAACCCTGCGCAGATGGCCGGTCAATGCAACTTAAACAACGTGCAGTCATTGAATTCTTGACAGCAGAAGGTGTCACCCCAAAGGAGATTCATCAGAGAATGCAAGCTGTTTGTGGTGATTGTGTTGATGTTAGTAGTGTGCATTGTTGGGCGAGTAAGTTTAAAGATGTTGAGGTGTGAACATCTGACTTGCGTGACAAACAAAGAGTTGGATGTCCTGTGACAGCAACCATCAAGTTGCACAAGCAAAAGGTTGACAGATTGATTCAGGATGATCGTTGTATTACTCAGAGAAAAAATTCAAGCATAATCGGCATTTCACAAGAACATTTGGGTCACATTATTGCTTTGCTTGCTATCAGAAGATCTGTGCACAATGGGTTGCGGATACAGAGTGTTGACTTCTTCTGCCATGGCTTCAGAAAATTTTTTCATCGTTAGCAGAAATGTATCCAATTATCTGGTGATTATGTGGAAAAGTGAATAGTGGTAGTTAAAGAGCACGTTCTGAGGATTATTTCTGCATTTGATTTATTAAAATTTTAAAATACAGTTGAAAAAACATTTAGACACATTAAATGACAACTTAAAAACTCAATTAAAACAGCACTCATCATGTCTTTGACCATGTCTTTGATCATGCCTATATTTACTTATTTATTATTTGAAACATTTATATTCTGCCCTTCTCACTCTGAAGGGGAGTCAGGGTGGAGGACAACATACAAATGGCAAACATTCCATGCCGGGACATAAAATAACTATAAATATACACAAACATTAAAATCAATCATATCTACTTTAAAATCATCTGTTTTAAACCACCTCAAGATACCATACTGGCTCCGGTCAGTGGAGTGGGTTCCTGCCCCAATGGCTTGGTCCCACAGCTAGGCCTTTACAATCTTTCTGAAGGACAGAAGGGAGGTGGCTGATCTCATCTTGCCAGGAAGGGAGTTCCATAGCCAGGGGGCAATAACTGAGAAGGCCCTGTCTCTCATCCCTACCAAATGCACCTGTGACGGTGGCGGGACCAAGAGCAGGGGCTCCTTAGAAGATCTTAGTCTTTGTGGTGGTTCACAAAGGGAGATGCGTTCAGACAGGTAAACTGGGCTGGGTCCATTTAGAGCTTTATAGACCAAAGCCAGCACTTTGAATTGTGCCCGGTAGCAAACAGGCAGCCAACGGAACTGACGTAACATGGGAGTTGTGTGCTCTCTGTACGCTGCCATAGTTATTAATCTGGCTGCCTCTCGTTGGACTATTTGAAGCTTCTGAATGGTCTTCAAAGGCAACCCCAATAGAGCGCATTGCAGTAATCTATCCTGGATGTAACGAGAGCCTGGACAACCATGGCCAAGTCTGATTTCCCAAGGTATGGGCACAACTGGTGCACAAGTTTTAATTGTGTGAAATCCCCCCTAGCCACCACTGCAACCTGAAGTTCCAGGCTCAGCAATGAGTCCAGGAGGACTCCCAAGCTGTGAACTTGCATCTTCAGTGGGAATGTAACCCCATTCAGCACAGGCTGTAATCCTATACCCTGTTCAGCCTTGTGACTGACCAGAAATAAGAAATAAAACATACTACAAAAGTCTGACCACTGTGTTCGTTCATGCTGAGGGCATAAGAGGGTGCTCCTACCAACAAAAAGGAGAGGGTCATTCTATTCCCTCCCTGTTGTTGATCCTATTATGACTTCAGAACACATGACTGTAACAGCCAGGCACCTGCAGGGAAATCCTTAGCCAATGAAGAGTGGCAACAACACCATGAGAACAAGGGTACGGGCCAATGGGCCAATATGGTCTTGACTGGGTTGAATTGACTGCATACTGACACAGCATTGTAGATCATTTAGCCCAGTGCTTGTAGCTATTGTGATAATCTACCCAGGGCCAGAACATAACCTTTTATCCAGGTTAAGCCTGGATTAAGTGGCCAGTGTAGACATGACCTTAGTCCATCAGAATTTTGTATGCATTCAATCATTTTACTTTGCTTTTACCTTGCTTGAATCTGACATTTATCCCTTAATTGTTGAGGCAACAGGAAAAAAATAGGTGAAGAGTAAAGCCTGTTTGGTCAGTTTGAAAATGAAATATATTTTCATGATTGGCTTAGAATTTTTTTGCATTCAATAAAGTTGTTACCATAAAGTATTCAAATTTTCTATAGCAAAACAAAACATAAATGACCTCTAAATATAAAAAGACTACTTTGTTATTCTTATATTACCACTATAGACAGTGTTGCCATTAAAAGGAGTTATATCCTCATGTAGCTATCTATGTGCAAATTAATAAAAGACCAAATCCCTAAAGAAGTCAAAAGACATGGCAGTGGAGTAAATATTATTTAATGTAAAATGCCTACAAAACGTTAGATTTTGACAAAAGATGTTGATTTATTATCCGTAATACCAACTAATATCTTCTTCTTTATGGCAAACATGAAAGAATGGGAATGAATTGCTTTCTTTTACATACTAATAGCTTTTATTAACAAAAACAGCAGAGATTACTGAAGGATTTGAGCAGTAACAAGGGCAGTAATTTGTACAAAATGAATGTAATCTACATTACTGCAGGATTTTAGCTGCAGGATTACCATAGGTAAATTATAATGCTATTAACTTTATAGGACAAAATAGTAATAGAGAAGACAATTACAGATTTTTTTTCAAATATGAATTTAATTATGCAACACAGAGAGAAAAGCATGATCTGCTAGGAAAGAATATTTTTCAGAACAGCACAAGCTTGTCTTTTTAATTTAGTCTACTCAAAGGGAATGCCAGCAAAGTTTTAGGACAGACTTAAGTCAAGCAGAAATTTCAATGCAGTAACACTCACAAAAATAAAGGATAAATTACTTAGCCTTGAGCTGGGATCAAAAAACAAGGCACAAGCACACAAAACAACTCAGCATATGACTGGTAAACCAGAAAAACCTTAAAACAAATATCCACTCGCTGGCTGTTCCGCATTTAAAAGATACCGAGGCAACAACATTATTGTATATAAGCATTAGTGTGTTTAAGTACATTAAATGCAGTTGTTCAGTGACTTGTGACAAGAACTACTATAATAATTAATGTAGAGAATCAAAGGACGATAACAAAAAAGGAAGAACAAGAGACTACTACATGATCTGAGAAATCACAGGGAAATTCAAACCAAGAAGGTACTGGAGGGAAGGTATAACAATGTGCAAATGCGTATGTCCCTGTGAGGCTAAAGATGGTAGAAACTGTGGGACACTTTTTTTAAAAAAAATTATTCAAAGAAGTTATAGTGATACAATAAAAGAGGGGGAACATTATAAGTGTATAGGAAAGTAAAAATATACTCCTAAAAAAAAATAAAAAAGGAAAATATGGCCACAAGAGCTTGCCAGAGGATGATGCTGTCACAGTCTTAAAAGGTTCTATTATTTATTTGTCAGCTTTTATCACTGTAATTCTAATACTTTTTAAACACTGATACTTCACATTGTGTCTCAACTTGTCGTTTAAATATATATATATATATATATATATATATATATATATATATATATATATTTAATGTCTAAACGTATATTTTACTGTTTGTTTTAATGCTGCTCATTGCCCAAAAATTGTAATCTTGGGCGTGCCCCTTGTAAGCCACCCAGAGTCCCCTTGGTAAACTATGCCACCTGAGGAACCTCACTCTGTGAAGACTGTGTGTTGATCAGTGTGCACTCACCTCCACACATTAAAAAAAATCATGCACAGGCGTCTTCCAAGGGAAAAAAACAAACCAACAAAAGTCCCGTGGCAATCAGCGAGTGGCAACAGGGGCAGGACTGTGAAATCTGGAAGCCCCTAGTCACAGACTGGCACATGGGCGGTGCATACTGACTCAGTCATTCTACCTCAAGGTCCGAGGCAGTTGAGTAGTTCGGCAGCTGTATCCATGACTAAGCAGCCCTTTTGAGAATCCGCTCTGCTCACCCCACACGGGGAAGGGGCTGCTAGAAAGGTGTCCTAAACATAGTCTGCCTCTCTTATCCCTGACTGGACACCACCCTGCGGCCAAAAAAGAAAAATGAACTTTTATCAAGAATAGGGCTCCATAGTCACCTATGGAACCACCCTGGAAGATCATCCTACTCGGATCGCCTAAGTAAAGTAAGTCTCTCTCATAGCCCCACCAATAATGCTTTAAATGGTATATCATGCAGGGATTGTAACTGTGGTGATCTTGAATGAACATGGATATGTTCATCAGCACATCTCAGTGGAGATGCTGTGTTTCAATTCTGATCCACAATCTGTGGATACTGTGACCATTGTCCCAGCCTCAAACCAGTTCCTGGGGTGTTTGTGGAGGTGCTGTCAAACTGGGCCATAGAATCTATGTAGAATCATCCTTAGCCACAAAAGCTGCAGCCTGAGTGTGTAAGATCTGAGCAGGGCTATTGACATTGGTGACTCCGAGATCTGTTGTCTAGGATTGCCATATGACAAAGCTGACTTAATGGTAGTTAACAAGAAGTTTGTTGGGGAGGGATGGGAGCCAGGTTAGGGGAGCCAGTTTTGAAAGAGTAACAAAATAAGACTCTGAAAACTATTATTTTAACCAATGTAATTCAATAAATTATCCTATTTTCATTATTAGTGTTAATGGTAATGAATTGACTTCCTAATTTCTAATAGTCATCATTATTTAAATTATGTTCAAATTTAGAGTCCCAAGCTTTGTCCTGAGTAAAGACTTCAACAAGCAAGTAGACTCTAAAATTTCCAGTCATTTGATCATGTCACTAAGGATTTGTCTCTCCTCCTGCCTTATTTTCCTCATCACATAAAAGTAATGTGTTATATAGACACACTAGCACGCACATTCACACGATCGTCAGTTCAGCTTGCTATATTATTATATTATATTATGTTTTATTTTTATTACAATTATTTATTTTATTTTTATTCTGCTTTGCTCCCAAATAGAATTCAAAGAAGCTTACAGTATAAAATAGAAGTTAAAACAGTATGAATTTCAAAAGTTAAAGAAGCATTAATTCAAACACAATTCTAATAACATTTACATATAAAGCAATTAAATAATTTTAAATACGCAGTGCTGTGCAAAGTACTGAATCTATTTAGTTCAAGAGCAAAACCCCACTTCAGCTAGTGGGGAAGCCAGTGGCTGACACTTAGTTATAGTCTGAAAAAGAGATGCGAGCCTCAGGATTTTCAATCATATGGGCAGCCTGTGTGAACAGAGGACACCCTTTTTAAAAATGCGACAATGGAGGGAGTGTGCGGCCAACCTTTCCCTTTCCTGATAAAGTCAGGTTAATCCAATCATGAACATCAGGCAATTTCCAGTCTGCAAGATTTTTCTGAAAGATTTCTCTCCCACACAGAGCTGGTTCTGACATGCAGCAGAGAGAAGAAAGTCATTTCAAGCTACTTCACGGGGTGAATTAAATGAAGGCCAGAGTTTGTGTCTGAAGGGTACAGCGAGCCCTTCTGAAGGGTTGTCCTTTGCAAAGGAGTAAAGGAATGAGGAACTAGATGCCATTTCACCCAGCAAAATATTGTGGGCTAGCACTACCTTATCTATGTCATTAAGGGCCCTTCCACACAGCCATATGACCCAGGATATCAAGGCAGAATAACCCACAATATCTGCTTTGAAGTGGACTATCTAAGTCAGGGGTCCTCAAACTAAGGCCCGGGGGCTGGATACGACCCTCCAAGGTCATTTGCCTAGCCCTCGCTCAGGATCAACCTAAGTCTGAAACAACTTGAAAGAACACAACAACAACAACAATCCTATCTCATCAGCCAAAAGCAGGTCCACACTTCCCATTGAAATACTAATAAGTTTATATTTGTTAAATTGTTCTTCATTTTAATTATTGTATTGTTTTTAAGTGTTTTTTTTTGCACTACAAATAAGATATGTGCAGTGTGCATAGGAATTCATTCATGTTTTTTTTTTCAAATTATAATCCGGCCCTCCAACAGTTTGAGGGACTGTGACCTGGCCCTCTGTTTAAAAAGTTTGAGGACCCCTGATCTAAGTTCTACACTGCATATATCCCACTTCAAAGCAGATAATGTAGGATTTTATTCAGTTGTGTGGAAGGGGCCTGAAAATGCTTCTGCACTGGACATAAAAATGAAACAAAATTGGTAAGGTCATTTTGTTCCCACCATTCAAATTTTTTTTTGTTCCCGCCATTGAAGCTGAGAGATATCCAGATTTCAGGAGGCTGAAATTCATAGGGAATTCTAGAAACTATAGTTTGGTAGTGGCGGTAAGAAGAAATCTTAACTGATATGTTTCAACATGACATCAAACATCAGGTACCAGGACTCTGTGGGAGAAAATATTATGTGGCCTCATCATATGTGCCGCCAGAATCACCATGTATCATGGTGAATCTGGCGGTGCCCAGTGGGAGGTGGGGGAACCCATTGCCCCATGCCCCGCATCACCTGACTTCCTCCCTACCTCATCTCACGGGAAGAAGTATCTACCATCCGGCTTCCTCCATTGATCTCAATGTAACATATGAAGCCTTATGTGTTGCCGCGGGGACAACATATGCTAATTCATCTTTAGTTTTGTGATGGAGTCCCACTGGAAGTAGCTCTATATCATGGGATGGGAACTTGCACATTCCATTGCAAAACTTTAAAGCAGGGGTCTTCAAACTAAGGCCCAGGGGTTGGATATGGCCCTTCAAGGTCATTTGCCTAAGTCTGAAACAACTTGAAAGCACACAATAACAACAACAATAGTATCTCATCAGCCAAAAGCATGCCCACACTTCCCATTGAAATACTAATTAAGTTTATATTTGTTAAAAATGTTCTTCATTTTAATTATTGTATTGTCTTTAAGTGTTTTTTGCACTACAAATAAGATATGTGCAGTGTGCATAGGAATTCATTCATGTTGTTTTCACATTATAATCTGGCCCTCCAACAGTTTGAGGGACTGTGACTTGGCCCTCTGTTTAAAAAGTTTGAGGATTCGTGCTATAGAGGAACTGTTGCTACCGTCAAAATTTACCCTGTCAGATGACATTGATGGTTTAAGTAGCAGAATGTTTATGTAATGTTGATAGAGCCTTAAAGTGGAGCTACACTGCAAAGTTAATGCAATTTGACACCACATAAACTGCCATGGTTATGAAATCATGGAAGTGGGATTTTATAAAGATCTTTAGGCTTCTCTGCCAAAGAGTGATGGTGCTTCACCAAACTAAAAATCCCAGAATTTTTAGCACTGAGCAATGGCAGCTAAACTACTATCAAACTGTATTAATTCTGCAGTGTAGATTCAGCCTAAGCAGTAGCAAATACTATTTTTTGTATATGTAATTTTCCCCTGTTCATTGGGGTTTTTTTAAGTGTGTCCCTAGATAACTTTAAGGGGAGAAATTAATCATAGCTTCTGATTAGAACTACCCAGAAACACCTTTTTAATATCCTGAAATGCCAAGTGCCTTCCATCACAACCAGTTATGTAACCAAACTGAGCCTTACATGTGACATCAAGAAGAACATCTGCAACAAAGGTAGTAATAGCACTCTGTGGGTGTAGCAAAAATGATGTCCGTAGGTTCCTGAAAAATTGTAGGATATGCAGTTCCTTTTGTTCCTGGGAGAATTACTTTGACTTTTTCGTTTTCCTTTTTCCACTAAAGAGCAATATTAACAAGAGAAGAACAACACATCCCTTGTAGTGCAAAACTACAGCCCTCCAACAGCGCTTGGGTTTGCAAAGTTTAAGCTGAAGAGGACCACAGGGAGCAGGAGTGATGTGGGTCATTTCTTTCTTTCTTCAGTGTTCTTGACAGGAAGCCAAATCAAATTTCTGCTAACCTGAGGAAACACAATGGACGTGACAAGAAAGGATTTCAGCAGCTCCTATAGATATCTGAACCTGAGCCAATGAAATCTTTCTAGAACTGGGTAATGAAGGAAGCAACCAAGAGATCAAACATAATGACGCAGGTACAGTGAATGGCATCAGCAGAAACATCAAGAGGCTGCAAAGGGAGCTGCAAACAATGCCAAAATTGGAATGTCAGCACAAGGTGTTCAACTACTAAGCATAAATCATGGAAAGTTTTCTTCCCATGTGAGGAATACTCTGGGCTTCTCTCAGTGTCATCAGTGAGGATACTTGGGGTAAAATGGAGTGGGTGATCACTTCCCCATGTCCCACAGAATCTTAGAAAAGGAAGAAACCACAAGGGGCATCCAGTCCGACCCCATGCCATTCAGGAACACAGTCAAAGCAACACCAACATAAGGCTATCCAACCTCTGCTTAAAAACCTCCAAGGAAGAAGACTCTACCTACTCTGAGGCAACATATTCCACTGCCAAACAATGCTTAACCCTCAGGAAGTTCTTCCTAATTCAGGTGGAATCTCTTTTCCTGCAATTTGAATCCATTGATGCATGTCCTAGTCTCCTGAGCAGCAAAAAAAAAAAAAAAAACAAGCTTGGCCCTTCCTCAATGTGACAATCTTTCAAATATTTAAATATGGCTATCAAGTCATTTTTCATCATTCTTTTCTCCAAGCTTAAAGACACCCAGATCCCTAAGCTGTTCCTCATAGGGCTTGGTTTCCAAGCCTTTGAACATTTTGATCACTCTTCTCTGGACACCTTCTAGCTTGTCAATAACCTTCTTGAATCATGGTGGCCAGAACTGGATAGTATTCCAGGTGAGGTCTGGAATACTATCAGAACAAAGTGAGATTATGACTTGCCTCATTCTACACAATACTCATATTGCTACACCCTATAATAGCATTGGCTTTTTTTTATCTGTTGCATCACACCGTTGACTTGGGTGTTATGTCTCCATGAATTTCAAAGGAGACATAACATAGTATGAAACTATGAATATTTTAACAGCTGGGGTAGGCAAAGTGCAAGCCCGGGACCTCATATGGCCCTCTCTATGTTCTTATATGGCTTTCAGCTAATTTCAAAATATTTCTAATGACCTCATCAGATGAGCCAAATTTCCCGTCGTCTGCTATCTCCTCTTCAGTTTTTGACACAGAGACTGCTGGCTCCTATCCTGATATACATCTATTTCCAGTGGTTGTCCATGGCAAAAGTTAAGAGGAACCGGTGGATGATAATGAAGTGGCAACATGGGAGACTTCCCATGTTGCATTGGCTACAATGGGGGAAGCTGGATGGCAGACGCTTCCCCCAGCAAAATGGGATAGGGGGGAAGCTGGGCAATGCAGGGCATGGGCAACAGATTCTCTATGCCCTCCACTGAGCCCTGATGGATTCACCACGATCTGTGAGGAATCCTTTACTTAATGTAACAAGGCCCTAAGAATGATTAATTCCAGTATCCAGAAGGGTGAGATCTTTCTTTCCAAATACCCCATTAGGTGGAGAGACAAAAGGCACAAAAACAGAGAGAGAGGGTTTTGATCTATTTCCAGTATGAGATTTGTTCTGACTTCTGAGTCACCCATTAATAGAATGTGGCCACCAGCAGAGCACCATTGAATGAATGTAGCCTTCAACAGGAAAAAAAAAAGGAGCTGTCTTGCTTCATGGAACTGTGGTTACTTCTAGAAGCTGGGAAAGATAGGAAATTTCCCCACCAGTGTTATAAAATGGAAGCTATCATCTGCCAATCGTTGAAGTTGCTCCAGCAGAATTCTGCAAAATGTAATTCAGGGTGAAGCCTTTGAAATTCTCAGTTAGAGAGGCCCTCGGCTTTATTACACTACATTTCCCAGAATTCTGCAGGCGTATATCAGATTATTGCTTCCGTTCTATAACGCTGGTGGGAAAACATCTATAGTTTTAAATTGTTTGCTTAAACTAAACACACAATTCCAGCAGGCTACAAAACAGAGCAAAACATGATAGCCAGAGAGAGGTCTTCTAAACTATCCACTCTAATTGGTGTTCAGACTTTTCACAAACATCTACTAAGCTGCCATTTTACCTATAAAGGAAAATAGAAGGTACCCATATCATTTCCACTTGAGGTGAAAAAGCAATTTGTATCTATATTGACACTACCACACAGCTTGGAAACAGTTTAAGGTATGGGGGATAAGATCAATAGGGCTGGACCTAGTTTGAGGTCAGGTGGGATATTGAACATAGAATCTGGTTTCATACCATTCTGTGGGTTTCTTCTGTTTCTTGGAGAGATGAGAACCAGCATGCTGGAGGCATATAAGGTGAAATAAAAGGAAAAGTGACAGGTAAGAGCAAAAGCAATCAATTACTCCTCCCAGGAGGTCATTTAGCTCCTTGCTGCCCAACCATGCCCTTGGAGCACTTTTTGACAGTCTTGCACTCCAGAACAGGAATAACCCTCTGACTTTAAAACATCACACGTTGAATAGGAAAACAATCCTTTTTATTGAAGATAAGTGCAAACAGCCAGGTAAAGATATGCTTTAAGAAAACAGATGAGTCCAATAAGGTAGGGAGATAAGCAGGAACAAAGTACTCCAAGGTAAGGTTCAGCAAAGTTCAAAAATAAGATCCAGACTTTTGTAATACAATCCAAAGTACTAGGAAAACATTAACGCACAGCATGACTATATAAGCACAAGAGACAAAGAGTCAAACCATGAACAAGAAATCCTTAACATGAATCTTCCAAGCAATTCTTCCATAGGACAAGAACAAGGACTTTGCAGGATTCTGAAACAATGCTTCATCTGACTATATTTTCCCTCGTGGGAACTTTATATCCCTCCGTTAGGCTATTCCCAGCACCCAGAAATTCGTTTTCGTTTTCCTTGACTGCCTTTCCCCCTTATCGCTCGAAGCCTTGCAGAACGGCGAAGGTCTTGGCTAAGCTGTCTATTTTGACTAATTTCCAACCGTCTGTCTATTTGCTCACAATCTATCTGCTCATTAGTTTCTCCAGGTGCCAAGTTGTTTTCAAACCCCAAATCCTGGGAACTCTCTGGGTCAGGGAATAAACTATCATCCCTATACCCTGTAGGAACATTCTCATGGGAAACTACACTTTGAACCAGTGTCCCCATGTCATTCTCTGCATTAATATCATTGACCAGACCATTGCCATCTTGATCCCCAGTGACATCATTTCCCACATCTAAAGCACCTAGATCATCTTGAAACACAATCACAGGCTGAACTCCAACGGGCAGTCCACGTTCTGAAATCTTTAATGTGCTTCAGCTGCAATGGGTGTCTACAATTCATTCTGAATTTTGCAGAGCTGAGTTTACCCTGGATCTGGGATATGCTGGCATCTGTTGGAGAGTATTATTTGGTTGAACACAGACTTTCCTGTGACTTTTAAAAATTCATTGTATACCCATGAATGCACGTGGCAGCACACATTGGCAGTGTGCGTTTTGTGGCCACTGCAGTTTCAAGTCTTCTTGAAGCTGCATCATAATGTCAGTGTAGATTAGACTTATTTTCCCTTTTCTTGTCATTTCTTGCTCAAAACATCTTTGTTGTGCCCCATCTACACTGATAAAAAAGATAAAAGTGATTCATGCTTTATTTCCAACCCATTTAGACAATTATAATACTGGACTACCTGGGGGTGCCTTTGATGCTTCAGCTGCAGCTCTCTGGACCAGCTGAAATTAAGTGGGATGAATTAGGAAGACCATACTACTCCCCTATTGAATCAGTTTATTTTCCAGTACAGCTGAAAGTGCTGGCTATGACCTAAAAGGTCCAAAGAAGACAACTGATGAGCATGCATGAAAAATCAAGCCAAATTAAGAGATAGTGTGTAGGTGGTCACTTGCTTTATTTGTTTTAAAAAGGATAATATGTTTGGGGCACTAACAGAACTGGTCTTCCTCAGGGTCCACACACACACACACACAAATATAATTTCATTTACAAGGACACACCAAATTGTATTTTCTAAAAACATGTGTGTTCATTCGTTCAGTCATCTCTGACTCTTCGTGACCTCATGGACCAGCCCACCAGAGCTCCCTGTCGGCCGTTACCACCCCCAGCTCCTTCAAGGTCAGTCCAGTCACTTCAAGGATGCCATCCATCCATCTTGCCCTTGGTCGGCCCCTCTTCCTTTTGCCTTCCACTTTCCCCAGCATAATTGTCTTCTCTAGGCTTTGCTGTCGCCTCATGATGTGGCCAAAGTACTTCAACTTTGTCTCTAGTATCCTTCCCTCCAGTGAGCAGTCGGGCTTTATTTCCTGGAGGATGGACTGGTTAGATCTTCTCGCAGTCCAAGGCACTCTCAGAACTTTCCTCCAACACCACAGCTCAAAAGCATCGATCTTCCTTCGCTCAGCCTTCCCTAAGGTCCAGCTCTCACATCCGTAGGTTACTACAGGGAATACCATGGCTTTGACTAGGCGGATCTTTGTTGCCAGTCTGATGTCTCTACTCTTTACTATTTTATTGAGCCTGGACATTGCTCTCCTCCCAAGAAGTAAGCGTCTTCTGATTTCCTGGCCACAGTCTGCATCTGCAGTAATCTTTGCACCTAGAAATACAAAGTCTGTCACGGCCTCCACATTTTCTCCCTCTATTTTCCAGTTGTTCAATCATTCTTGTTGCCATAATCTTGGTTTTTTTGATGTTTAGCTGCAACCCGGCTTTTGCGCTTTCTTCTTTCACCTTGATTAGAAGGCTCCTCAGCTCCTCCTCGCTTTCGGCCATCAGAGTGGTGTCATCTGCATATCTGAGGTTGTTAATGTTTCTTCCAGCAATTTTCACCCCAGCTTTGCATTCATCAAGCCCCGCACATCGCATGATGTGTTCTGCATACAAGTTAAAAAGGTTGGGTGAGAGTATGCAGCCTTGCCGTACGCCTTTCCCAATCTTGAACCAGTCTGTTGTTCCCTGGTCAGTTCTTACTGTTGCTACTTGGTCCTTGTACAGATTCCTCAGGAGAGAGACAAGGTGGCTTGGTATGCCCATCCCACCAAGAACTTGCCACAATTTATTATGATCCACACAGTCAAAGGCTTTAGAATAGTCAATGAAGCAGAAATAGATGTTTTTCTGAAACTCCCTGCCTTTCTCCATTATCCAGCGGATATTGGCAATCTGGTCTCTCGTTCCTCTGCCTTTTCTAAACCCAGCTTAAAACATCTAAAAACATCTAAAAACATCTAAAAACATGTAGATTACATTATTCTCAATAACTGTGTGTATCCATACCTTTACACAGAACTTTTTGGCATTGTATAATGAACTCTCCAAAAAATGGACTATTTAGCAAAGAGATCTAGAGGTGATCACACCTGGATATTTCTATACAGGCTCTAGTAGTCAGGAAAGGAATAGAACCAATGGTTTCTTTGAAATTAATCACAAGGACATTTGATGCAATCATCCTACATGTTACCTTAGTTCACTGTCATATTTTCACATATTTCACATATGTCATATTGTCACATATTTTCACAATAAACTTCAGATCTTTCAATAATACACTGGGCGTTCTTTCAGCCAAACAATTTTAAGAAAACAACATTCCATATCACATTTGGGGGTTCTGGAGACAATTTACGATCATAATGAAAAATTATTTAAGAAAAAAATTAGAGAGGATAGATTTTAAGATTAAAATCTCTAGAGCCTAAAGTTCTAAATCAGTATTTCTCAACCTGTGGGCCACAGCTCAGCAGTGGGCCCTGAGAATGAAAATCCGGTCCATGAACCTCCTTCTTTATTTTATTTTATTTTATTTCCACTCCTTCCTGCAGAGCTAACCAGCCCCACCCCTGTTGAAAAGTGGCTCCTGACCAAAGTCGTTCCTGGTCAAAGTGGTCCCCGGTTAAGTGGTGCCCATTCAAGTAGTCTCTGGTCAAAGTGGGCCCTAGTAAAAAAAAAAAAGGTTGGGAACCACTGGTCTAAAGGAAGACAAAAACCTTCATCATCAGCACCAAGTATCTGATTTAACAATCCTGTTATTAGCCCACGTCTTCTATAAAAATACCTCCTTACCAATTTTCAAATCTGGATTCCCTCATAAAGTCAATTTGGATTTATGGCTATATGTCTTAAATGTATTTTGGCAAGATAATATTCAAGGGGAAAATGTATGCTACTCTTTTCTGTTTAGTCAGGCCTAAACTGGAATACGATGTTCAGTTCTGGACACCACAGTTCAACAAGGATATTGACAAGCTGTAAAACATCCAGAAAAGGGTCCCAAGATTATTAAAGGTCTAGAAACCAACTCTTAGGAGGAACAACTTAGGAAGCTGGGTATGTTTAGCTTGGAGAAAACAGAGCTGGCTTGACAACGATCTTTAAATATTCAATGGCATGTCATGTAGAAGATGGAGCAAGTCTATTTTATTTATTTATTTATTTATTTATTGCATTTGTTGACCGCCGTTCTCAGCCCCTTAGGGCGACTCACGGCGGTGTACAACATATAAAAAACAGTTTACAATAAGCCATAGCATAACGAATATCTACATAACAAGCAATAATACCACAATCATATAATTAAACTAAATCATCCGCGTCGTCTCATCATAGAATCATACACCAATCTCATAATCCATATTCCGTTCCAGTCGTCAGCCAATTTTTATAGCACTTAGTTAAACGCCTTCTCGAATAGCCATGTTTTTAGGCTCTTACGAAATGACATAAGGGAGGGCGCCTGCCTGATGTCAACAGGGAGGGTGCTCCATATTTTCTGTTTCTCTAGACACTAGAACACAAACCAATGGATTCAAATTAAAAGAAAGATATTCCATCTAAATGTTAAGAATGTCTTTACTATAATTTCTATTTGAAAGTGAAATGGACATTAGAGAGTGGTGGACATTCAGGACCAGTTTCATTGTGTATACTCTCATGGCAGATGGTTGAACTAGATGGCCCTTGTGATATCCTCCCACTCAAAGGACCCTTCCACATAGCCCTATAACCCAGAATATCAAGGCAAAAATCCCACAAGATCTGCTTTGAACTGGGATAGCTAAGTCCACACTGCCTTATATTCCAGTTCAAAGTAGAAAATGTGAGATTTCATTCAGCTGTGTGGAAGGAGCCTAAGAATCTATAGTTGTTCTGAGTTATTTTATTGGAAACCAACTTTACCAGGCAATCAGTTTGAAGAGGAGATAAATTATGAATAACAGAGACCTGACATTGCCAAATGGGTACTGCAATTAATTATATGTTTCCTTTTTTTTTTTGCAAATGAAATGAGATAGATTATTCTTCCCAAGGTACCAGATTTGACCTAATAGCTATGGGTTTCTGACCTATACCCAGAACATGGAAGCATTACTTTACTGTAATAGAGATCCTAGAATTTCCAGCCAGTATTTTTCTAAATTTCTCTACAAATGAAATGTACCCTAGAGTGATCCAAATTACTTTCTGGTGTACCAGAAAAAAATGTATAAAAATGGTCTAAAATAAAACAAACAACATCCCCCCCCCCCAAAAAAAACACCCCTTGGCTGCTCTGCTATTCCAACAAACACTGAAAATGCAAATAATGGTTTAATTTATTAGATCAGCATTACAGAACTCCAGCTGTGTATGATAACCAAAGCAATTTATTAGATTTGATGTGGCACCATGTCCCTTTTATCTTGACATTAAATCCAAGGTGGGGGAGTGTTAATGAAGTCTTGGTGGATTTGATATTTAATTGATTTTAAAAGGAGTCCACTCAAAATAATTTTTGTTATTGTATTTCCTGTTGACTCTGCAAACACTAAGAACCTTTGCTACTAATTTAATACGCAGATCTAGACCTAATGAACAAGAAAGTAGCTCTGATAGCATGCCAAGTGTGAGGGGATTGCAGGAAAAGGTATACTTTGTAATAGGTAAGGACCATCCCTTGAAATAGAGGTAGTGTGGTGTCGTAGTCTTGAGCCCTGGATTGTGGTCCATTCTACCCTGCTATATAAAATCCAGATTTTCGGCTTTGAATTAGATTATATGGCAGTGTAGACTCATATAATCCAGTTCAAAGCAGATACTGTGAATTATTTGATTTGATAATCTGGAATATATACCAGTGTAGAAGGAACCTATGGCTCAACGGACCAAGATTCAAATATTTGCTTGGCCATGGAAACCCACTCAGGCCCCTTATACACTGCCATATAATCCAGATTATTAAATCAGATAATTCACAATATCTGTTTTGAACTGGAATATATGAGTCTACACTGACATATAATCCAGTTCAAAGCAGATAATCTGGATTTTATATGGCAGGGCAGAAGGGGCCTTAGTGACTTTAGGCAAGTCACACACTCTCAGCCTCAGAGGGAGGTAAAAGAAAAAAACCCTTTGAACAAATCACCTTAGGGTTACCATAATTTATAAATAACTTGAAGGCGCAGGATAATACCAATCCTTGCAATTCACAGAAAAGACGTGCTATTAGACCAAGTCTGATCCCTTGAGAACAATCACCTATTTCATCTCATTTGCAAAAATTGAAAAAAATATTTATTTATTTACAACATTTCTACTCTGCCTTTCTCACCACTATAGGTTATTGGGTGCTGGTTTAAGTTTAAATAATTGTTTTATATGCTTGTGGTTTTATCTTTTATTGTATTGTATGCTTATTTTTTGTGTTGTTCCAGGCACACTGTGCCACATGTAAGCTGCCCCGAGTCCCTTCAGGGAGATGGAGGAAGAGTACAAACATAAAGTAGTAGTAGTAGTAGTAGTAGTTGTTGTTCTAAATAAACTTTGTTAAAGGGGAAATAGTCTCCTGTTCATGTTACCAAATTCTCAAGTCCATAGGCTTTGGATTGCCAAGATTCTTGTTTCATATTCCTGCCTTTGCCTAGGTACCTTGAAGGTGTTTTTGCCTGGAAGAGTTTCCTGTGTTCATGTTCCTGGATTTACCTTTGATTATTTCTATGTTTTATGGATTTCTTGTTCTTGTGATGTTTCCTTGACTTTTCTGAAAGATTTTTATTAAACTTTGACTCATTTTATACATTGCTTATTACTTCCTTATTGCTTTTTGGTTATAACCCTTTCCCCCCTTTATATTATTTCTTCAATAAACTCTTCTCTTTTTTTGTTGGACTATTGGCCTTTGGTGTGGTGCTGGGTGAGAGGTATCTCAAGGCTGGGGTGCAACAGTTTAAATCTGAGCATATTATGGGGTATAACATTATAACTAGATGTAGGAGACATGACTAGCATGTAACAATTATAATCCCTATGATCTCCAAATAAAAGGATCATATACAATATAAAAAAGGATAATATAAAAAAGATCAAACTACAAATCCCAGAATTCCATTGGATAGAGCCAAATACGGATGCAAACTTGGTTCATGAATTTCTCAGTCCTCGTGTGAGAGCATGCAGGAGCACACATTGTTGTACCCTGGTCAGATTCTGAGTACTCAGAACATGAGGCAGGGGGTGCTGAGATAGATTCAGAGGGTCCAGAGGAGGACAGAAGTGCCTTAGCGAGAGTTGTTTTGGAATCTCCTGGCACTTCTCATGAGACTGGAGAAAGAGATATCGGTTCTCATGAGGACCTGTCAGAAGTGCAGGCTGAGAGAAATGTAGGTGAAAATTTTTGTCTGGGTCAAGGCAGTTGGAATTGCAGAGACAGGGCATGCAACAAAGCAGACTCGCTTTCCCCAGAGGCTTAGAGATAAGGAGAGGAAAGGCAGGTGTGTGAGAAATGATGTTATGGGAGGGATTGAGGCCTTTTAAAGTGGTTCCTGTGGACTCAGACTTGGTTGTGTTAATATTTTAAGAGCCAATATTTTTAATGTATTTTATTGCTTTTTAATGTATTTTTATTGCTGTTGATCTGTTTATGTTAATTGTTGTGTTCTAACAATTTCTTTGTCAGCATCTAATGACTGCCAGTTGTAAGCCATCCTGAGTCCCCCTTTGGGGGTTGAGAAGGATGGGATACAAATACTCTAAATAAATAAATAAATAAAATGTGTTGGGAAAAACATTAACCTGAGTCCTTGAAGAGCAACTGCTGGTCAGAAGGGAGTATACCTGCTAGCGAGACAAAACATGCAAGCCAGTATACAGCAACTTTATATATTCCAGTCTTGATTTGCAAATATCCACCCAGCATATTTTGATCTAAAATAATGTAATCAAATGAGCTTTCCGTAGACTGCAAATGATTAAATGGAACTGACTTGGTCTGTTTTAAAACAGAAATGCCGTTAGTAAAATGGCATTTCTTTTAATAATTTCTTTTGTTTCAGTTATGAGAAAAGTAGCACGGAAAACCTAGGGACCAGGTGCTACACAATAATACTATGGCATGATTATGGAGCTGTTATTTGAAAAGTGTTACTACAGAAATGAACACTCTAGCTATGAATACTCCATGAGAGTTGGTTCCACTTAAACATTAGCTTGCCACATTATCAGGGGAAGGAAACCCACTCACCGGTTATTTTTCTTTCTTTTTCTTTTAAAAAGAAGTCTATTAGAGAAAAGCACTTGCAAATGATGTGTAAATGGAAGAAAACTGCACATGACACGAACATGGATCATTTTCTTGAGCTGTCTTTCCTTTGTGTTCATTATTTCTTGCTATTTATGGTGGCACAGAAAGAATGAATGGTAGAAATCTCAGTTCCTTCTGTTTGTGAATGGCATTATTGGATGGCAAAGGACACCTCTACATGTGCAACAACAGTACAAAGTCAGCTCTGGTGAGGAAGCTGAAAATATCTCAATGTTACATGTCCCCAATCCTGCCAGTCTTTTCATCCTACCATCTGTTTGCATCAGGTTGCTAGACATTGTTTTTGACTCCAATATGGAAATTCATACACAGATTATGTATGCCTTTGGCCTACATATATTTGTACATATTTCCCTGGTGCCATTCACATATTTAAAATGCAGTGTATATAGTATTCCATTCCTCCAAAATTTATCACAAGCCTAACAAATATGCAGTTTTTCTAGGCCATGGTGACAAAATTCACACTTTTCTCCAGAATTTCAACTTGAGCGAAATTCTCTTCCTGGTTTAGGTAAGCAGACTGCTTTCAGAAGTGCCCGCCTTTGAGCACATTACAAACTGTCCTCATTGCCCACCCCACTTCTCTTCATGTGCTAGAATGTTTTACTTCAAATACTTGGACCAAATATTTGGACTATAGCATAGGCAAATGCTCTAAAAATTGGCAAATCAGTTTCACAAAGAGAATGTCATTTTAAACATGATTAAATAATATCTAGTAAATCTAATGGCTTGCAGACCATCCATACGTGGGATATGGCTGTACAGGAATTCCATAGTGGCTAAGACTATATTCTCTAGGAAATTCCAGATAGATTGTATTTTTCTTAGAAATCCATTTGTATCCTTCAGGTTGGATCTTCTCCTTACCGTTGTGTTTCACCCCAGCTTTGTCTTGTAAGAAGATGAAAGTAAACTCTCCCCCATCACACCATGCACATCTCTTACAGTTTTTAAGCATCAGAAGCATCTTCTACACTGCTATATAATCCAGATAATCAAACCAGATAATCCACATTATCTGCTTTAAACTGGATTATATGAATCTACACTGTCATATCATCAAATTCAAAATAAATAATCAGGAATTTATATGGCAGTGTAGAAGAGGCCTGAGAGCTAATTCTTCCACTAAGAGTCTGTTTCCTCCCATTCCATCGGATTGGTTGCACACGTGATTTAAAAAACGCACACCAGGAAATCATGTTACAACAAAATCACGTTTTCTCACAGCGAATAGTAAAAAAAAGTCAAAGCGTTCACAAATGCAGCGTAACAGGCAAATATAGAACAACGGAATGATTGGATGATGTGATTGGATATTTATTTTAATAAGGAGACACTGTTGATATATGTTTTATATGTTTTGATTGGCTTTGCATGATTTATTTTTATATTATTTGGTAAATGTTTTTATTTGCATTTTATGGTATCCGGGCATCGAATTGTTGCCAACTGTAAACCGCCTTGAGTCATATTTGGGCTGATAAAGGCGGTATACAAATATGGTAAATAAATAAATAAATAAATGTGATTTCAGGGGTGTGTTTTACAGTAGCAAGTTCTCAGTTCACCAGAATTTTTTAAAAGGAAAATGGGTACCATATACCCCATTCATCTTGCTGCACAACTACTATGTGAACTATACCTGCAGGAGGTACAGTGTGTTGCACTCCAGGTCCAAAAGAAGCCCTCTGACTTAAAACACACCACACGAAGAGTGAAGAATCAAATCTTCTTTTATTGAAGCTTAGTAAATAGCCAAAAGAAATAAATGCTTGTAAGAAAATCAGAAGGTTCCAAAAGGTATTAGTCCATAAACAGTGGTAACCCAAAGCAATCTCCACACAAGAAATACAGGCAATCCAAGACAAAATTAATCCAGACAGGAATCAAGCAGAATGCAAAGATAATCCAAAAGGCTAAAAAACTCCACAGAAACAAGATCCCTTGAACAAGACTTCCATGGCACAAGAACTTGGTTTCCAAACGATGCCTGATCTGACAGGTTTTCCCTTGAAGCAAACCTATATCCCAAAACTCAGAAATTGGTTTCATTTCCCTCCACATTTTCCCTTTATTAGACACAGTCTTTCGGAGCGACGTAAATACTGAGATTGTTGCCGATCCTGGCTAATCTCCAGCCACCTATTCTTCAGCTCCTTATCTGGCTGCTCTGGCTGCTCATTAAAATTCCCAGGTATCAGATTGTTTTCCAAACCCAAATCTTGAGAGCTCACAGAGAGAGGGAGTGAATTATCATTGCTAGACCCAGGGATATTCTCATGAGAAACTGCCCTTTGCACTGGAGCCTCTCTGTCATTGTCTGTATGAAAATCATTGACCAAACCATCTCCATCTTGTACCTCAGCCTCGGCAACATCATTTCCCTCATCATTTCCCACAGCCTCAGCACCATCATTTCCCACATCAGGATCCTGAAACACAAACACAGGCTGGTTCCTAACACAGTGCTTTTAGAGGAAAATAAGGGCCATGCCATACATTATCTGCCACTGGCTATAGCATTAATGATGGATGACAGTATACAGGAAGAAAAAAAAGGAGCCGACCGGAGACCATCCAAAAGTAAATGTCATTCTGACGACAAAGATGGGAACACCTCAGAGCTCATGAGTAATGGTGATTTCCCCATCCCACAACAATGAAAACTGTGATGATGCCCCTGGAGGCAGTTGAAGGTGGTTCAAAATTGACTACAAAGAAAATGGTAAGCACATCATTTTCTGGTGGGAACCCCTTACTTAAGGATGGTAGAGGAGAAGTGTTGTAGGGTGGAAACTGTTGGAAAACATTTATTTATTTATTTATTTATTTCAGACCTTCTCACCCCAGGGGGGACTCAGAGCGGCTTACAAAGGCACAATTTGGTGCCGGCATCAATACAACAATAAAATACAACAATAAAAACAGTATAGCAGCAATTAAACAGTTAAAAACAATTAAACGGTCGGTTCTCAGTTCTACAACATGCCAATAAACCAGTTTAGCATTCAGCGTTCGCCGTCACATAGTCCATAGTTTCAATTCCACATTGTCAGTCCTGTTAATTCTAGTCGTCCATTGTCCTTAGCTGCCAGGTTGCCCGAAGGCCTGGTCCCATAACCACGTTTTTAATTTCCTTCTAAAGGAGAGGAGGGATGTTGCTGATCTGATCTCCCCGGGAGTGTATTCCACAGGTGAGGGGCCACCACCGAGAAGACCCTGCTCCTCTTCCCCACCAGCCTCACTTGTGATAGAGGTGGGGTCGAGAGCAGGGCCTCCCCAGATGATCTCAGATTCCAAGGTGGGACGTAGAGGGTGATGCGTTCGGACAAGTACGCCGGACCGGAGCCGTATAGGGTTTTGTAGGTCAAAACCAGCACTTTGAATTGTGCTCGGAACTGGATCGGCAGCCAGTGGAGCTGACATAGCAGAGGGGTGGTATGTTCTCTGTATGATGCTCCGGTGAGTAATCTGGCTGCCGCCCGCTGGACTAACGGAAGTTTCCGAACAGTCTTCAAAGGCAACCCCACGTAGAGTGCGTTGCAGTAATCTATTCGGGATGTAACGAGAGCGTGGACTACTGTAGCCAGATCTGGGTCTGCCTTAAATAATGTGAGGAACTTCACAGTGGGAGAAGGTCCGTAGCTTGGAATATTGGTGCCATACTGCCTGAGGAGTGAGTCCCTACATACAGATGCTCTGATAGTCCTTAAATGAGGATTGTATGATGTTATAACTAGCCAGTTTGATTATCAGAAGGGACTAAAGATTTGTGGTACTGTTTGTTGCATTTTATAAATCTTTAGGCTTTGTGAAAACGCAATAATTAGTGTTCACACTTATATGGCATTTCCAAGACCTTTTCACACTGTTCACAAAGATGCTATTTGCAGCATCTTTGTAGAATAGCCCAGTGTTTTAGTCCCCATCTTATAAATTGGGTACGTCGAGAGCAGAATGATTTTTACCAAGCTGCTGACAGAGTTAATGACTGAGGTAAAATTTGCACTAAGAGGCACCATTCATAATTCGGCAGAATGATGAAAAATGAAATTCATCAGGGGAACAGTGGCAAGTCATGCATAACAGATTGAACCGTTTCTACATTTTATATACAGGCAAAATCCCTCATGGTACAAAGGGAATGATGAAAGTTGTGAGGCTAAGGTGATTGATACACCAGAAAATTAAAAATAAGTCAAAGCACTTTAGTGGATAGGAAGTAATGGTATTCAACATGTTAAACAGTAAACTGCATAGACAGCCTGTTCTGATGTTTTCCCTACTTTATACATAAATTCCAATAACAAACATACAGGTAGTGCAGAAAAAAAAGTCTTCAAAACTTTAAGTGCGAGGCAACACTCCTCAAGTTACACATTCAGCATCCATGGTAAGGTGGCTCACAGAAAATTCCATCATATAATGGGGTATCACTATCACACCCATATTGTACAGTTTTATGTGCACATGTTAGTTAATATGTAGTGCTGTGCCTGCTATGTGCATACACAGACATGTCTGTAATCCTGATTAGGAAGTTTGAGCAACCAGAGATTTGGAATGCCACAGTTGTCTGATTTTGTCTGTGTTTGGAACCGGAGTGGTATTTCATTCTGTTACACTGAATGTAAAAGAGAATTTCAGGATCCACAGACTTAAGCCTATAAGATGTTAAGGACTTAAGTCTCTCGATCTTGAAATCCTTTCTTACATCCAAGTACTTGAAAGAGATGGTGCCTCAAGACCTTAACACTTTATGGGCTTAACCTAGAGGATAATATATAAACACCATCATCTGCTCAAGGATAGAGTGAAGGCAACAGAGTGCTCTAACCTGCATCTTACTTTATTTTCAGCAACTGAAGACGACAGAAGCCAAAATATTTTTTTTCTAATTAATTTATTAATTTCTGTCTTGTGATTACTTCAATGGTGTTTGTATGTTTGCTTATTGGATTCGCTGTATCCTTTTGAGATCTAGAGCAAACCTATCAGAAATATGATTTTTTTGCTTGTTTTAAATTGTGAATATACCTACCTTCTCCCCAGTCCCGAAGCTCCAAGTGGCTTAAGAAGTTAAAAGAAGAAGAAATAAAAAAATTCACATCACATTTATTGTATATTGCTCTGGAGTCTAGGACACAGAGCAAAGGATTCAAATTGCAAGAAAAAGATTTCACCTAAACATTAGGAAGAACTTCCTGATAATAAGATCTGTTTGGCAAGCATTGGAATATGCTGCTTCAGAGTGTGACAACAACAACAACAACAACAATAACAATAACAACAACAACAACAACAACAACAGGCCATGGAAAAGGTTGTGGGAAATGAACATGCAAAAATCCTGTGGGACTTTCGAACACAATACACCAGACATCACGATTGTGGAAAAGAAAAAAAATCTGGATTATTGAGGTTGCCATACCGGGTGACAGCCGCATTGAGGAAAAACAACAGGAAAAACTCAGGTGTTATCAATACCTCAAAATCGAACTGCAAAGTCACTGGCATAAACCAGTACAGGTGATCCCAGTGGTCATTGGCGCACTGGGTGCCGTGCCAAAAGATCTCAGCCGGCATTTGGAAACAATAAACATTGACAAAATCACGATCTGTCAACTGCAAAGGCCACCTTACTTGGATCTGCATCCATCATTCGAAAATACATCACACAGTCCTAGACGCTTAGGAAGTGTTCGACCTGTGATTTTGTGATACGAAATCCAGAATATAGAACTCATTTGCTGTAACATACTCTGCATTTGTGTCAGTAAAATAATAATAATAATAATAATAATAATAATAATAATAATAATTGTATTTGACCTGTCATATGACCATTTCATATGACAGAGTATAGTGGAGTCCCCTTCTCTGCGGTTTTTCAAGCAGAAGCTGAATGGCCATCTGTTGGCCATGCTTTGATTCTGTCTTCCTGCATGGCAGCGAGTAGGACTAGGACCCTTCTACACTGCCATATAATCCAGATTATCAAGAAAGATAATCCACATTATCTGCTTTGAACTGGATTATATGAGTCTACACTGGCATATAATAATCTGGATTTTATATGGTAGCGTAAAAAATAGAATCCAACTCGATTCTATGAAAAGTTAAAATATCATTAATTTTAATCAGCAAGATTAAAAACAATTGGAATATATACATACTTTAAAAAAAGCAACAAATGCAGACAACACAGCATATTAAAGGCACCATTCCCATCAACAATCAACCCTCAAAGGTTTGTTGAAACAAAAAGGCATTCACTCTCCCATGGAGGTTTAGCACCTCTAGTAAGGGAACATAATGATATATACCAAAGATATACCTGATTGCTGTGTAGCTATCAAGTGTGAATCCATTCTTTTCTCTTGTGGCATTAAGGGGTTCAGTTTCAATATATATATATTTAAAAACCTTTGGTTATCAAAACGGTGGACTGAGTGGATGAATTGTTCCTGGCTTTCATGCCGCTGAGTGCTTTGCACCCTTGAATGCTTCCCCATGAGCTCAGCTATTGTTATATGGGAAGATTGGGCATACTGATAGATAATGGAGAGATTCCAGACATAATTCTTCTCTTCCTGCAGCAATGTAGGGTAGTAATTGCACACTGCCATAAAATGGGAGTGGGGTTTTGCAGTAGGAAAACAGTGAAAATACTTTCCCATTCACCGTCTTCCAGTAAATCCCCCTTTCTCCATTTTTCCAGTGGACATTGCTGATATGCATCTAAATACAACCCAGGAGAGTTTTGGCTGGGGAATAATGCGAAAGTAAGTTTTGGAGCAAAGGAGGAGACATACGATCTTATCAGAAAAGTTAGGCAAAGAGTCTTTGCTTGGTTTCTGGCTAGGAAAGAGAGAGCACGAGGGAGAGTCTGTTGTCTTGCACGCAGTTACTTCTTGTGTCTCTTTCTCCATCACATGGGGAAAGCGTTACTCTCATGGCGAGGCCTCGTCCTGGCTCCATTGGAGCCAGCACAATATGGGAAGCCTCCCATGTTGGTGTAAAAACATCCGGCAACATTTTCACTCTATTTGTGGGCAGGGCCTATGCTGGAAGTTGTGTGATGTCTAGCATTGGTCTCCATCCTCCAGACAGGAAGAAAATGTCCTAGGACGCTGATGAGGTCACAAGAAAGGATCAACCAAGTTCCCCGCTGCAAATTATCACATTTAGATTCATTTTTTCTTGACAAAAGAAGGTGCTAAATCTAAGAGAAAGTTTACATCAGCCCTTTTAAAAAATACCATAGGTTTTTTCTTCTTCTTAACACCTCATTTATTTCAAGATTGTGGTAATGACAACTATAGCAAGATTCAGATGAACCAATTTTGAAACAGGTGTGTCATTTACTGGAGCATTCGTGTATGATCACTCTCTTTCCTCTCCCAACACATACACATTCACTCACACACCTACACAGAACACAATTAAGGAATTAAAGATGGCTTCCAACAAATTAAATTGCTGTATTTTGCATCTGAAATTGAAAAGAGTAAGGGGGGGGGGGAGAGGAGAAGAAAACAATGGGGGAGGGAGTCATCTTTAAATATTTGTTGATTTTTTCTATGAGAATGAAAGTGAAATGGCAGGGAAATAGGTTGTGAGAAAAGGAGAGATAATACCAAGAGACATCCTTTCTGGAGACTAAGAAAAATACGGCTTTATTTCCAGCTGGCGACTCTCGTCTCAAAAGCAAACCAGAGCAATGAAACAGGCACGGACTGTGGCTTTTATAGATGCCAGGTCCAGGCAAACAAAGAACATACATCTTCATACAATCATCATCATCCCCATGCCATCTGAGCATCATAAGAATATCAGGTTCCCCCTTCAACATGCAAAAACACGTATCTGTGTCTAGCTGAAGAGCAGGCATTTTGCAGTCATCAATCAAGGGGCCTACTTGGAGATGTCAGGAGTGCTCCTTACTCCTAGCATGGGCTTCTTGGGCAGACTTATCTCTCTTCTGGAATGCATGCCCCCCTTCCTCTTGGCTGTGCCTGGGATGTAGCCTGCTTGTCAGCTTGGGTTTCTTACACAGAGAACTTGAAAATCCTATGCATTTCAGTGTTTGTAAGGTACATATGATTTTATGCATAGATCAATCAATAAATATCTATATTTTCCCAATATCTCCTCATCAAAAGGAAAGATATTCCTTGATGTTCTAATTTTTAGAGCTTACTGCTCAATCCACTGCCATGCGCCTTTCACCTTAAGAACAGACAAGCATCCCGAGCTCTGAGGATTACCTGGGAAGGAATACCACTGGAGCATTGCAACACACCCAAATACCTGGGAGTCACTTTGGACCGTGCTCTGACCTACAAGAAGCACTGCCTGAACATCAAACAAAAAGTGGGCGCTAGAAACAACATCATACGAAAGCTGACTGGCACAACCTGGGGATCACAACCAGACACAGTGAAGATATCTGCCCTTGCGCTATGCTACTCTGCTGCTGAGTATGCATGCCCAGTGTGGAACACATCTCACCACACTAAAACAGTAGATGTGGCTCTTAATGAGACACGCCGCATTATCACAGGGTGTCTGCACCCTACACCACTGGAGAAATTACACTGCTTAGCGGTATTGCACCACCTGACAGCCAATAGTGAAAGGACCAAGGCAGAGACATCTCCAGCTCATCCCCTGTTTGGGTATCAGCCAGCACGTCAACGACTTAAATCAAGACATAGTTTTCTTAGATCTACAGAGACACTCGCTGGAACACCCCAGCAAGCGAGAGTCCAAAAGTGGGAGGCCCAAACCCAGCACCTCAATTCATGGGTGATACCAGATGAGAGACTCCCCCCTGGGCACTCAGAAGACTGGGCGACTTGGAAGGCGCTGAACAGACTGCGCTCTGGCACCACGAGATGCAGAGCCAATCTTAAGAAATGGGGCTACAGGGTGGAATCCTCGACATGCGAGTGTGGAGAAGAGCAAACCACTGACCACCTGCTGCAATGCACCCTGAGCCCTGCCACATGCACATGGAGGACCTTCTTGCGGCAACACCAGAGGCACTCCAAGTGGCCAGATACTGGTCAAAGGACATTTAATCAACTACCAAGTTTGCAAAATCTGTGTGTTTTTTTCTTTTTTCTTTTTAATCTGTGTGTTTGTTTTGCTCTGTTAGAATTGTAATACAATGGTTGCTGATGACACGATAAATAAATAAATCCACTGCCTCCACAAGGAAATGACCATTTGGGGAGAAAGATGGAAGGGACTCCCCACTGGAGTCCATGCTGAGCGTGGGTTGCTCTTTGTACCCTGGAGCTCCCAGCTCAGCTTTGAAAATTTAATACCCTGTCCATCTCTATTAAATATGCACTCTTAAAACCTTTCCCTTGCATGGAGAGTCCATGCTGAGCGTGGGTTGCTCTTTGTACCCTGGAGCTCCCAGCTCAGCTTTGAAAATTTAATACCCTGTCCATCTCTATTAAATATGCACTCTTAAAACCTTTCCCTTGCATGGAGCTGAAGTGTGCCATTTGGAGTGTATGCCTAATCTGTTAAAAAACAGTCACCATGATCTGCAGATGGTTTGGATATATTTGCTCTCATTACCTGAAAATCACTACCTTGGGATAAATAGAGGGTTTCAACTTCCCATCCTCTGCCTTTTATCTTTATGCTGCAGGCTTTGCAAGTGCTTCATTTTCCTCCTCATTTTTGCTCTAGATTGGATTTGGAAACTAATGCAAATGAGCTAAAGAGACGAAATAAATTCAAGACATGATGCTCATTAAAATCCAATTTTATATTTGTAATAACACTCCCCTCCCCAAAGTGATGTGTGCCTCTACATTAACCCTTGTGGCAGCCAGAGCCACATTTTCAAAACCAAGAGGTTGAATTCATAATCAACCAGCCCAGAAAAAGCAGGTGCCAATAGGAAGATCTCATTCTGTGAGGCATTTAAATATGCATGTCCCTATCTTTAATATATTTAAAAGCAAGCAAGCAAAGAAAAGTGAAGGGGAGATGAGTTGGCCTAAATATTTATTCATGTATATTTCAGTTGATCTTTTTCAACTGCTGAGTTTTGGAAACCTAAACTCATTAATGTCACTGAAGCCTTTTTTCCCTGAAAGTCTTTGAAGTCTGATGCCAGCATCAACAGCATTATGATTTGGTATTGTGTCTATCCTTTAGATAAGGGTTGTGTGGAGGGGGGATCCATCTGTATATTTACATTTTATTTACAAATGCAGCACAAGCTGCCAAATCTAGCTTTTCTGTTGAAAAAAAGTCAAAAGCCTAGAAATATAAACCAATGGCCACAAATTCCCTGAAGTTAAGCCAGGATGATGCAGTAATTCATCATACGCTGCTTCCAACAAAGACAAGCAATGATTCCAAACATTGCTGATATTAAGGGTCAGACTACAACTTTCATTAAATCCAGCAAGCCAAGCTGAAAAGGAATGATAGGAGTTAGTTAAAGTAAAGTGGGCCCTTGGTATCTGCTGTAGTTTGGTTTCAGTTCTATGGTTGCCAAAATCCATCAGTGTACAGGTCTCATTATATACAATGGAGTAGTAAAATGATGTTCTCCTTCTATCGAGGTTTGATTTTTAATTTTATAAAAAAAAATATGGGCGAATCTGTGCATGAAGAATCCAAGGATACAGAAGGCTGGCTGTACAATGTATCTCAAAGTCAATAGGTTGGGATAGACTGGTATATGACAACACACAGTTAAGCACATATGCCTCTCACATATTATTTGGGATTTCTCTCTGCATGAAATGTATTCCAACATCCTACTAAACTCATCTAGTCAATATCCATGTGTCAACCCATTGCTTCGTACATAATATCTGTTTGTATAAATTATTTGGGTGTGGAGGGACTGGGGCAGTGGAGAGGCAAGTCAGAAGTTTTTTGTCTAAAGCCTATAGTCCTATCTGGAGCAGACCTATTGAATCAGCTGGATTTGCCAGTGTGTTGACTCACCATTCAATATCTGATGGAAAGGTTTGCTGTGCTGGGGACTAATCCACTGAATTCCACCTTCTGAAAGCAAAAGGATTCATTTTCAACAATATTAATTGGATATAACACACACACACACACACACGATTCATTTCATTGGAAAAGACCTCAAGCACCATCTATCAGAATCCAGACGCCTTTAAAGAGCCAGACACAGAGATAAAGTCCAAACAAAGTTTATTAAGGCAACAAAAAGGACTCAGGGACACTTACTTCAGTGTCCCTGGCCAAAACAAAAGGTTTCAAGCAGTTTGCAAGGCAAAAACTTAACTTGGCAAATAATCCAGATTAAACCGGCATATTATCTGGGATAAACAAAAAGTTGAGCAAAACACTCCAAAGTCACAGAGTTCAAGGTATGCAAGTAAACAAGGTGGAAGAACACATAGCCGTAGTCCAAAAACAGTCCAAAGTCAAAGATATTAGAGTCCAAAAAGCAGCGTCATTTCCAGGCAGTCCAAGGTCAAGAAGAGGGGAAGTCAGCACTTACAAGAATCCAGCAACCTGTAGTTCCAGGAACCAATAAGAGAAATGGCAGCGACAAAGACCCAGGCACGAATCCAACACTTTGCCTCCTGCAAAGTCCCATTACTCCAGTGCCTACATTTATCTTACAACTCATTATCTGTTGATGAGCTGTCCTCCACCCTCTCCTCATCGCTATCAGCTGCTCTAGCCTCCACAGCTGATCGCCAACGCCCCTCTCGCCAGCTTTTCCATCTCTTATCAAGACTTAGGTCTCCCCATGTATCACCAGATTGCCAGTCCCCAGAAAACCCTTCAAAAGTATCGCTGGACGTAGGTTGTGTACACACATCTCTAACTTCTTGCACACGAGTCCAATCCAACCCATCCTCCTCCTCGTCACTACTCCCAGACCCATCACTCCCAGTGAAACCCATAAAATCTTCTTCAGTTGGAGCAGTAAGTATATCACGGATCCGTTTCCTCTGACGCTCTTCATCAGGCTCCTGCTCCCGAGTAATCCATTTTACACCCCTGCTTTCATCTCCTTCCTCCTCCATTTCTCCTTCTGAGAAACCCTCAAATGAGTCATCATCTGTAGGAGACATGAATATCTCCCTTACTCTCTTTCTTTGTTGCTCCTCATCCAAACTTTGAGCACCTCTCTTCCCTCCTCTACGACTCTGATCATCAGTGGTAATGTTACTAGTAGACTCAACTACAACACCATCCAGCTCAACACATGTTGGAGAAGTTCAAATATCAGCTATTTTTTGGACTACAGCTCGGAGACTTCTCAGCCTGCTTGACTACTTTTGGCAAAGGGGTTCCTGGAGTTGTATATCAACAAGTAACTTCTCTAAGCTTTAATATGACCCAATGTTATATTTCCAACAATTGGCAGAGTATTCCATCTAGGAAGTTCACAAAAAGGTCATAAAAAGAAACAACCATTTTGCTGTTTGGCTTCCTCAGTCTGATACTTAGAAAACACTAAATCTATCACCAAGGAAATCTCTAAAGATGGTGCCAATGCACTTTCACACATTTCTCTTTTAAAATCCATTTATCATTTAATGGAAGCTGGGTCCCATAAAAAAGCAACAACAAACTAAGTATGTCTCTTCCATTCATCTCAGAATTTTGAACTTGTCGGGTTGTCAAAGCTTTCACCTTTGATTAATATATGTCCTCTGGAGTATTAATTTCTGTTTATGAAAGCATTCTGGATGAAATTGCTGTGCAGTCTTATGTTAAACGACCTTTTAAAATGCCTTGATACTGAAAACTTTTTAGAGTATTGATGTTGAGTTTTTTTTAATTCAATCTTTAATGCTATGGGTCACTACTCTTGTGTAGCATGTCAAACTTGGTTCATTAGACTCTCATTTTATTTTCCATTAGATGTCACTCACTATTGTATAACTTCTTGCCACTAAGTACCTGCAGGATCTAAAACATTGGTGAACTACAGAGAATTTCCCAGTCATTATCTTATATTATTTGTTATCCTACCTGCCAAAGCATGGGAAGGCAAGTGTGTCCAGATTTTGGACTCCTTTCAGTCCTAGTCAGATAACTTAGGGGTGTAATTATTTTCTAATTTAGTTCTTGAAGAAACCAATGAGAAATTTTCACAATGTTCTGCCTGATTTGAGATTTTTTTTGAAAACTGTACACTTTTTGATTACTACCTGTCCGAACGTATCATCCCCTATGAACCAACACATAGATTAAGATCTTCTGGGGAGGCCCTGCTCTCAGTTCCACCGACGTCACAAGCATGGCTGGCAGGGTCAAGAGACAGGGCCTACTCAGTGGTGGCCCCTCGGTTGTGGAACTCCCTCCTCAATGACATAAGAACAGCTCCCTCCCTATTACCCTTTAGGAAAAGAGTCAAAACCTGGCTCTATGAGCAGGCCTTTGGAAACCAGGGCAATGCAGATTTTGAATCGAAATCTTGTGCAATTTCACCTTGGAACAGACTTAGACCATGAACTTTGGATGGTGTGTTTTCTAAGTTTTTAATTTTAATCTGTTTTAACTCTGTTTTAATATGTCACATTTTTGAAATGTTTAAGTACTTTTTGTTGAGGCATGGCGTGTGTGCCACTGTAAGCCACCTTGAGTCCCCCTGTCGGGGTTGAAGAAGGATGGGGTACAAGTATGGCAAATACAAAAATAAATAGATATTTGTATTTTGAGATTAATCTGGATAGGATTCATATTTCTGTAGTATTGAAGTTGCCTTTTCTGTTCCAAAGCAATATTTCTATACATAAATACTATTTTCTATGTAGAAAATGCTGTTACATGTACAGAATATGCAGCTTCCTGTATAGAAAATGCTATAGTTGATGAGTTATTCTGCACAAAATTGAGGTATACATGTTGTAGGCTTTAAATGGTACTTTGTAGGCCTGGGTAACAACAGAAAAATTTGTTTCTAGAATCGATTCGTTTTTTGGGGGGTTTTGCGTTTCGTAATTTAAAATAATTACAAAATTTTCCTTTTAAAAAGTTCGATATTTACGAAATTTCGTAAATGTGAAAAAAATTACAAAACATTAACGAATCGATTTCCGAAACAATAACGAATCGATTCGTTAATGGCGGACGCGACCGCGAAATACGCTAAAAAACCTCCAAAAACTTCTGAAGCTTCCCTCTCCCTCTGTTGTTGACTGTTGGTGTGATATTATAATTTTTTTTCACTAATTAAACAAAAAACTTGCCCCAGACATGCAGAAATAATAACGAAACGACCTCAGAACAATAACGAAACGAATACAATAACGAAATACGAAGCATTTACAAAACGTGTTTAAAAATTCGTTTTTTTAAAAAATTGCTCCAGAATGGTTTGTTATCGTTTTGTAATTGAAAAAATTAACGAATTATTAACGAATTACGAATTAACAAAATGAAACCGCCCAGCCCTAGTACTTTGTATTGTTTTAGTATTATGAGCCACTTTGCATCTTTAAGAGAGGAAAACAAGGTATTATTATTATTATTATTATTATTATGTGCAGAAAAGAAGATTTTCTCTGCAGGAAACATAAATTTCTGTACAGTTGTTGTGGTTGAGCCCGCAAATAATGTCCCACCTATTGTGGCCCTAAGGTGTACCTATTGTGTTTTTCCCAGCAAGATTTATTTGGGGGGGGGGGGGGGGGTGCTATTGCCTTCTCCTGAGGCAATAAGATTGTGACTTGCCCAAAGTCACCCAATGGGTTTCCATATCTGAATGAGACTTTGAATCCTGTTGTCCAATGCCAGAGTCAACATTCAAACCACCATATCAAGCTGATTTGTTTTTTGTACAAAATATAATACATTTATTTTTTATGCACAAAATATTTTCTGTACTAAAATAATACACATTTATTCAGAATAAGGCCCAAATCATGATGATTCTTATTAGTCTACTATTTTCCTCATTAGGGTTTCCCAAGAAACACATTTCTCATTTTTGTGAATAATTTAAAATACTTGGTTTCTATTCTTAACCACTAGTGAGGAGCTATGAGATTTGAAGCCAAAACATTGGAGAGAGTATATACCTTATCTATTAATTATACAGTTAATTGGAGGCAGATAACTTAGGGCCCTTCCAGACAGGCCCTATATCCCAAGATCTTATCCCAGGTTTTCTGCTTTAAACTGGATTATATGAGTCTGCAGTGCCAGATAATTTGGGATAAACAGAAAACCTGGGATAATACTCTGGGATATAGGGCCAGTCTGGAAGGGCCCTCAGATGAGCCAGCTCTGTGTGACTTTGTTATGCTATTTTCTAATTCCTTAAAAAATGAACACATATAGTTAACATCTTTATTTGATTCCTGGTACTATCTAAAATTATGTACACAGTTGTATTTATACATAAAGAAAAAGGAGGATGCATACATCCAATCATATAACTAGGCAGCTAGTAACACCAAGAGAACAGCAGAATATGCCTCCTTCCCTGACTGCAGTTCCATTTCTTCTAGGCTTTCCTTAGGTTTAGCTAATTGCGGTAAGGAAGATTAAAAATAAGAAAAATAATAACCAAGAAAGTTGTCTTATTGCAGTCAACCCCCCCCCCCCCAAAAAATGGGTCCAACCACCAATGAACAAAGAGGGATCAGGCACCACATAAAGAACAATCTATGGGCACTTTCCACACAGTAACATAATCCAGAATATCAAGGCAGAAAATCCCACAATATCTGCTTTGAACTGGATTATCAGAGTCCACACTGCCATACATTCCAGTTCAAAGCAGATAATGTGGGATTTTATTCAGTTGTATGGAAGGGGCCTAAGTGTCGTTCAAATAGCTAGTTTTTGACTATAACTCTAGAGACCAGGGTTCAAATCCTCATTTGGCCAAGAAATCCACTGGAAGACCTTGGGTGAGTCAAATTCTCTCAGTCTCAGAGGAAAGCAAAGGAAACCAGTTCTAAACAATCTTGGCAAGAAAGCCCTGTGATAGGTTCACCTTAGGGTCATCATAGATCAGAAACGACTTGAAGACGTACAGCTACAACATGTTGCTCTGTCATTTGCATGACCTACCATCCAATCCCAATTTTTGTTAACCAAGGCAAAAGAGAAAGAGTCATCTTCTCTAGAAAGTCTGTTTTCTCTCTTTCATTACCCATGTAATACTTAAAAGAAACAGCCAGAATTCCCCTCTCGACCTCCTTTATTTTTGATTCTTTTGGCAAATATTTAATTGGGACATTTCAACATCTATCTCTGCGGGCCAATTCAGGAGATAATTCTCTAATTTTTTTAACTCTTCTGCCAACATAAGGGTTGTGAACTGCATTATAACAATATTCATTTAAAGCTGCCTCATTAGTAATCACAGACAGTGCAGAGCCTTGATGATTTTGACCTTAGGTTTCATGATATTTTGGAACGACTTCTTCTGCCTTGAAAAGCAAGAAGCAAGTTTCATCCATGCCCATAAGTGTCTGACAAGAAATCCTTTCTGATTCCCTCTGTTGTTTTGTTTCAAATTTTAACCTGTAGGCTGAGGAAAGACAGATCATTAGTAGTCACAATGCTTGAAGAACTGTATTGCAGAACCTATCCAGCCTCTTAGTTTAGAAAGACAACTGGAAGATGAACAAATAGGTGGACTGATTAATATTTCCCTGTGCTTCTCTTTTTTCTACATGGAATGAAATCCAGCACCTTTCCTATAAGGATAAATCTGCCTCCCTACCACAAAGAATCAAGTAGTTCATGGTGTCAATCTGTTTTAAATGACATTTTGTTCCATAATAAGGACAGAAATACACCTTCTCAGAAATATGGAGCTGTCAACAGCAAATGACCTCCATATATTGTGTTCTTGCTTCTACAATGTTTCTTTGTTCTGGCTATAGTTCCAGGCCTGTTTAAGACCTTGCACAGTATTGAACGTCGACATATCAATGCTATAGGATCTGCAGGCAGTAAGTTATGAAATAGATTGCTTACAACAAAAAAGTATTTTCTGCTGTAAACAGGTCTTTCACTAATGGGGCTCCAGCATTACCTCACAGCCAATGGTAAAGCCTGATCCCTAAAAGAAGATATTACTTAGTAATCCAATCCCTCTGGGTTCAGATACTTATTTTGTTTCCTCATTGGAAGTTGGGCTCCTAAAGATTATATAGTGCACAATCAAATAATGAACAAATAATGAAAGGTGTGCTATTGTGACCCCTTTCTTCCCCTCTTAGCTATGAAAACTGTGCAAGCAGGTTAGTAATAGAGGAAGATCCTCTGTCCATTCAATTCCCAGCTTTTATCTTGACCCAACTTCAAATTACCAAACAATTGAAGAAAATAATCCAAGTTGCTCATATAAATTCCTATTCCTCTGGAAAATTTCAGCATTTGATCACATTCCTAACAAGGAATCCAAAAAACCATCTGCTCAGGTAGCAAAGATTCAACTGAGCATACTTTAAATGTGTGCTATGGACATTATCATACGAGGCTTTAATAACATGTCGTGACATTGCAAAGCTATCTCAGGGCCAAACAGGCCTAAAATCCCTTTCTCTCAGGTTTTAGGTCATACAGTGGCCCTAAACTCACCAACTGTGATGGGGTGGTGGATACATGGATCTCATGTCATTTTGATATGACAGAAGCTTACTCCTAGAGGCCTGCAGATAGAGGAAAGCCTCATCAATAAGTTTACTGGGAAAATGTGGGGCTGGGAGGGGAGGGTGACAGTATCATCCCAGTTCTTCAAGCTCTTAGAGCCCAATGAACCAGGGTAGATGTGGAGATTGACCATCAGGATTGCAGAAAGCTATCTCAAGAGTCAATCTCACTTTCCAGGTATTTTTTTTAACCAAGAGTAAACCTTTCCAGGTTTACTCTTGGTTTAAAAAATACCTGGAAAGTGAGAAACTGGAAAGTAATCTGGTTTACTCCAGGTTAAACCAGATTAGCCTGAGGTATTATTTGGATGCCTTAGGCTAATCCAGAAGCAATCATGGTCTTTAGACCTGTGTAGATTGGGCCTCACTTTGAGTTGAATCATGCCAGGACAGCCACTCTTTTTATCGCACCTATCTGGGACCTGCCTCCTCCCAATATATGCATTGTCCTATTTTGTTCATACTGCTACTTCTACTCCACCCCCAGAAGAATTGGGCAAATCTGCAAGTTCAAAACCTCAGAAAATTGGAGCTTCACAAATAATTACAGCCATACTTTAACTTGGTACCTCAATGTTAAGAGTGTTAGTGCCAGTCGGGAAAGGAGGAGAGCATTCCACTGTTGGCTCCTATGGTTGAAAGGGTCCCACATGGGTGGGGTATGGAGGATTCCCCCCCCCCACAACAAATCTTAATTCTTGAGGAGGGACACATGGGGAGAGGGACTCCTTCAATATCGGCAGCTTTACGTGTCATCACAAGAACCTATTCATGGCTTGGAATGTTTTTTTTTTTTTTTAAAAAAAAAACCAGAAAGGAAACTTAGGTTTTGCCATTTCATATAAGGAGCGGAATTACATAGTCATATATAATGGGACCTGAGCATCCATGGATTTTGATATTTACAGGAAATAATAGAAGCACTGCATAGACAGAGACATGTGTCCTTAAAGATCTAGATGATGGACGATTAGATTGCAGTCATGCTTTTGCGAAAACACTTTAACATATGAGTGACTATAAGTCTGATGCAGCAATTATGAAGAAGCTATTACTATCTGTACTAATCCACAGACAAACATGCTCTAACCCTGACTGCACTCCTAATTTATTGATATTGTTTATTTATTAATAGGGCATATTTGTTGCCCTGTCTTGAGAGTCTGCGGCATACAGAGTACTGTCTTTGTTAAGAGCAATGGCCTTCATTTCCCATTACTGAACAAATCCAACAACTCCCCTTTTATGACAGTTGCCATAGACCACAATGCATCTCTAGACAATGCAGTTCTGGGAATAAGAATTACAAGATTATCGAAGGCTTTCACGATGGGTCTGAGTGCCATTGGATCCCCCACATACGACCTAGCAAAATTTCTTGCTGCACAGTTACAAAGCCATATTGGGCTCACTACACACTACATCAAGGACTCAGCCCACTTCATAGAAAAAATCAGCAATCTCAAGCTAAACACCAACGGCAAACTGATCAGCTTCGGTGTGGTATCTCTATTTACCATGGTCCCGGTAGCAGACACCATGGCACTCATCAACCAGAGGTTCCCAGAAGACATCACGGCTCTGTTTCACCATTGCCTCACCACCAGTTACTTTCAGTGGGACAATGAATTCTACGAACAGAAAGATGGAGTAGCTATGGGGAGCCCTCTCAGCCCGGTCATAGCTAACTTCTACATGGAACACTTTGAAAAACAAGCCCTGGAGACAGCAACCAAAAAGCCCACGATATGGTTCAGATATGTGGATGACACCTTCACCATTTGGAGCCATGGAGAAGAAGAACTCAACAGGTTCCTGGACCATCTTAACAGCATCCACCCAAAAATCCAATTCACAATGGAAAAGAAAATGAAGGAAGACTGCCTTTTCTAGATGTCCTAGTCATCCGCAAACCAGATCAACAATTGGGTCACACCTGTCTACAGAAAACCCACACACACAGATAGATATCTACATAAAAACTCCAACCATCACCCAAGTCAAAAAAGAAGCACCATTAAAGCCTTGGCAGACCGTGCAAAAAGAATCTGCGAACCCCACCCCCTCCAAGATGAACTGAACCACCTCAACTGGGCTCTCCAGGCCAATGGATACTCCACCTCAGACATCAGAAGAGCTGCAAGACCAAGAACAAGCCACGAGAGTAAAGATGAAGATCCACCCAGAGGAAAAGTGTTCCTGCCATACATCAAGGGAACCACTGACCGCATAGGGAAGCTGATGAGGAAACATAACATACAAACAATCTACAAACCCACCAAGAAAATCCAACAAATGCTACGTTCAGCAAAGGACAAGAGGGATCCTCTCACCTCTGCAGGAGTCTACTGTATACCATGCAGCTGTGGACAAGTCTACATAGGGACCACCAAACGCAGAGCCCAAACACGAATCAAGGAACATGAAAGGCACTGCAGACTACTTCAACCAGAGAAGTCAGCCATAGCAGAGTGATGAACCAACCTGGAAACAGCATATTATTTGAGAACACGAAAATACTGGTCCACTCCAACAACCACCATGTCAGACTACACAGAGAAGCCATTGAAATCCACAAGCATGTGGACAATTTCAACAGAAAGGAGGAGACCATGAAAATGAACAAAATCTGGCTACCAGTATTTAAAAACTCTAAAATTACTACAGCAAAACAGCAGAGAGGAAACAACCAGGCACATCTTAACACCTCTCAACAGAACATTTTCCCAGGCTCAGCCAGGCCTTCAAATGCTAATGAAGGTGGTCAGCTGAAACATTCACACCTAGCTTCAGCAGAGAGCCCTTTGCCCCACCCCAGTCATTCCACAGATATATAAACCCATTTTCCTATTTCCAACAGACCTCACTACCTCTGAGGATTCTTGCCATAGATGCAGGCGAAACGTCAGGAGAAATGCCTCTAGAACATGGCCCTATAGCCCGAAAAAACCTACAAGAACCGAATTACAAGATTGATGGTGAGAATTTTCAATACTAGAACTTGCTTTTTCAGAGTCATTGCAGGATGAATACAGGCAGAGGCGGCCCTAGGTAATTTTCAATGGTAAGCAAACAGTATTTTGGCGCCCCCCCTCCCCCAAAACCAATCACTATCTATCTATCTATCTATCTATCTATCTATCTATCTATGGGGGCATGGACAAATTTTGGCCCTCCAGGTATTTAGGACTTCCTACTGGCTGTTTGGAATTGTGGGAATTGAAGTCCAAAACACATGGAGGGCTGAAGTTGGCCCATGCCAGCCATACATACACACACACACACACACTAGCCATCCCCTGCCACGCGTTGCTGTGATCCAGTCTAGTGATCTTGAAAAGAAAGTAATAAGAAAGTTGGTTTCTAATATATGTAATTTCTTAATGCTTGTGGGTAAATAGTATTTCTTGTTGTTTCTTTGTCAGTGTTGATGTAGTTCCAACACAAAATACTGAAGGGATTTGGGGAAAATAAACTCTGATACTGGAGGGGTTTTGGGGAAACATGTACAATAATTTAGATTTGCAGTACCTTCAGTCACTTCCGTTCATGAAGAAACCTCCTTGCCGCCCTGAGAGGGGTGATGGCACAGCTGCCTGGAGAGGCACTTGCAATGCTGCCCCTCTTCACACAGGAGAAGAGGCCCTGTGCTCCATCGGCTCCTGGGTATGCGCTTTGCATTCTCTTCCCCCACACGCTTTGCAACTCCGGGAGAGGGACACGCGCCGGCATTACCAGGCGCACGGAAAAAGAGCCCTCATGCAGGGAGCATGCTCTCCCTCCATCCTTCCCTCACAAGTGCGCACGTTGTCCTCCTCTCCTCCTCCTCCTTGCAGGCCAAGGGAGACAACAACGCCAGTGTGCATCCTTCTCCCAGCGTTAGGAAGTGCATGGAGAAGGAGGGCGATGCAGGGCGCACATTTCCTAATGCCGAGAGAGGGATGCGCAGCGGCATTGCCGGGCACGTGGGAAAAGAGGCCTCGTGCATGCCTCTTTTGTGTTTCATCTTGGGTGCTATCTTTGAAATGTGTCATTGTGTATGTAAACAGCTATCCCATGATCCCAAACATTTTATTTATTTATTTACAGTATTTGTATACCGCTTTTCTCACCCTCAGGAGGACTCAAAGTGATTTACACACTTCTAGTTCAAAGCACTTTGGATCAGGGATACTCAACTGTATTACATTACAAACTGCTAGACCGGCTGTTAGGTATTGTGGGAGTTGAAGTCCGAAACACCTGGAGGGCTGAAGTTTGCTCTTGCATGTGCTTGACCCAGAAGCAGATGAAGAGCCCTCCTTCCATCCAACTGCCACTGCTTTGGCCTTGGAGAAACAGGTGGCATGTGAAGCCATGGAGCCCTTCCAGACAGGCCCTATGCCGCATTATCACAGGGTGTTTACACCCTACACCACTGGAAAAATTATACTGCCTAGCCGGTATTGCGCCACCTGACATCCGCCGAATACAGGCATGTCTGAGAATGAGGTTCTGGTGTTGAAAATAGCATGCCCATGGAATGTACTTCTCTTTGGTCTTTAAATGGACATGTTTTACATTATGTTACCATACCATTCATTTTCTTGACATCACTTCCCAGTAGCACATTGAGTGAAGAACCTGGAGATATAACATGTTGATATCACATAATAAGGCATTGGAACCAAACAATGAAGCAGACTGGGCAGACGCCTTGTTGTGTAATCAGATAGATGCTAGTACAATGTGAGTTTTAGACCAAGAAGTCCACAAACAATACAAGAATAGCGTGTTACAGATTCATGTCTAACATAGGCACACTGAGCTCTAAGTGAAGTAATTAGCCCACTTAATATAGGTAGTTCTACACTGTAGAATTAATGCAGTTTGACACTAGTTTAAGTGCCATGGCTCAATGCTATGGAAATGGATGGGTGTGTGTGTGTGTGTGTTAATTTCATGAGTTCTTTAGTCTTCTCTGTGAAATTGTGATGGTCCTTCACCAAACTACAAATCCCAGGATTCCATAGCTTTGAGTTAAAATGGTGTCAAATTGCATTAATTCTACAGTGTAGATGCATCCTGTTTCCGTAATACCATATAATCAGTTAAAGAATCCTCTGACAAAAAAAGTTTTTACCAAAACCATCTACAGTTGCCCTGTCTTTCTTTCCTCCCCACCCTATCTAGTTGGGAGGCATTTTCTATTAGCAGCCTCAGTGCTAGGAGAATGGTGAAATGACACTGGAAAACCACCAACTGTCAGTGTCACGTTACAGCAGTATATCTGTGGTAAACCATGCAAGAAACAAAGCCTGAACAGGGAAAGAAAGGTGTTCTGCTCTAGTAGATCCTACTGAAGCTGGGTATGCCAGCCTACAAAGGACAAAACAAACAGCAGCTGCCTCCAGAATTTCTTACTGAGCATGCATGGATAGCAAAACAGAGAGAGTAAGCCAGATCAGATAAGCTGCCTTGCATATCTTTTTTTGTGTGGCTCTGAATAATTTCCAATGTATAGCAACTCTAAGCAAGTCCTATTATTGGTATTGCTGCTGGTGGTGGTGATGGTGGGTGGGGGGTTGTTAAAGTTTGTCATTGCATTCCCCTGAGGCTGAGAGAGTGTAACTGTCCCAGGGTTACTCAATGGGTTTCAATGGCCAAGCAAGGATTTGGACCCTGGTCTTCAGAGTGGTGATCCAATGCTCAAACCACTAGACAACTGCTTCTAGTATTCTGAAAAGCATAATATAAGATTGGTCACCAAAATGGAAACCATAAGATGGTGGAAGGAAAAGTGATTCCTGATGCACTATAAGAAACCTTTCAAGTGACCTCTACGAACTACATTTTTCTTTAATTATACAAGTACTTTCAGTATTTGTCCAAGTACTTTAATTTCATGGGATATATTTTGTTAGTTCTGAATAAAAAAAACTTTGCAGAAACATGTTGAATTGCTTTTCTCTTTTGTGCTATTTCTGACCCTGGTGCCAAGTTTTCTATAAAGAAAGACATCACTCACAGGAATACATCTACTTAAGTAACTGAGGTATACCTGTACACGGTGGGTCCCTGGGATCTTGTTCATTTATGTATAACTTCTGCATGTCATTATTTTCATTCTTCTAAAAAGATATCTTCCTTCCAATCTCTACTGTTTTTTTCACTGTATGTTTGGCATAGGTTATATAGACACTCCATCGTTCATGAGTCATTGTTCTTGGCCTATATAAGAAAGATCACTACACACATTCATGAAGAAAAAGAAAATTGACAGTGTGTTAAAAAGCTGCATATGGAAATAAATAATTTCTTAGATTTGTTCCCTTAGGGACTGAGAGGCTCAGAACCTTTTCTTCACTTCTTTCATCTCCTTGAATTTCATACTGTCATTTATTTAATGCTGAAAAGTGAGAGAAAATACACATTTTATCGAAGTGTATATTGACTACCAACTTCGTTCTTTCATCCTCTTTTTGAGAAAGTTCTTTACACCACAAAACCTGATACATTTCCCCTTTCATCAATGTTGGGACTTACTATATTGCCATGACTTGAGGAGTCAAAGAAATGTCTGGCAATGTTTCCTTATCAAGACGTTGACTAAGGGCATCTTCTACCAAGATCCACCAAAGTCCTCCAGAGGCCAAAGCACATGATGCCATCAGTTTATGTCTAGCCATGGGAACATGGCCAGCTTCTTCTTTTCTCTTTCGGCACACCACCATCAATGAAATGTTTGTTGGGAAAAGAGTTTATAGTCACATGGTGAGTTAAAGGTTCAAGGCATGATTCTGGATGTTGTGGAAGGAAACAAAGGTCATTTCAAAGATAAAAAATACATACTGTACACAAATATAAAATGAAATTACAATATTTTATTCATGGGTACCCTACCACCCTTCCTTTCTTCTGATAAAAGGACTCAAGGTGGCTTACAACATATAAAAGCATATTAAAAATATAAATATATAATTTGAAAAGCAAATTACAATAAATATCCTATGCATAAGTCAAGACCAGGTTTTGGAGCAAAAAACATGGATTTTATTATGACCTGTGGCTAATTCAAATGTAAATCCCAGGAGAATATAACAAAGGATGTAAATGATGAAGTCAAGGAAAATGATGCCAATGAACCTACAAAATTATGTGCTCACCCTAAAGAAAGGGTGAATAAACAAGGAATTATAGTAAATACTGGCCATGCAATGTGAGGGGGTGTGACCAGGCATGGGTGGGGCTAAGAAAAATTGGATCTTTTTCATGGAGTGGAAAAAGAACCAGCTTTGTGTTAGGAAGCAGTCCACTGTGGCCACAACTACACTGTAGAAAATGCAGTATATGGAATAGGGCTGTGCACAGATCCATTTTTCAAAATGGGCTCCAGTTGGCTCAGCTCTTTCAGCCAGCCATAATGGCACAGACATTGTTGTTATTTTTTCTGACCACAACAGACCACATGGCTGCCAACCATGGCTACTTATGGTTTCAGTTGGCTACACGTGGAGCACGGAGAGGCAGCCATGCCACCACATGTGGTTTCCCTGTGAGCCCTGCCTGTTGAGCCAATCAGAACAGAAGAAAGCCATGAGATGTCTTTTAACCAAGCTGGGCCTCTATTTTTCTGATGTGATTAGGCTTCTGAGAGAGACAGATCATTCTCCAATCCACTGGTGATCTAAATTTTCAGTGCCGATCGCAACTCTGCATCTCTTGCCTTGCTTTTTGATTCAAATTGCTATAAATAAATGTTTACTTTCTACACACTTAAGAAACTGCCACTGATTGTGCCCATCACACGAGGCAAGCTTCAAATGTGGAGCAGAAAATCTTGTCATTTCTAAAGTCACCATAAAATGAGGATGTAATTTTTATCTTTTTAAAAAGAATGGCTAATACTCCTTCAGGTGGTGTGGCTGCCACTGAAATAACTTTTTAAAAGGGTGCCTTAACTCACCTTCATTGAAATGGTGTTGAGGAGAAACAATGCCAGAAAAAGTGTCTTCTTAAGTCTAATGCCTTAAATTCAGGTATTATTGAAGGAGTATAAAGAGAAAGGATCCCATAATTTGTGGTATCTTAAGTTGAATGGGCCAGGAGGGACAAGGGTCTAGCTCAAAAATGGTAGCTCTCACCTCTCCAAGGATAATGTCCCTATCTTCGGGCTACACACATTCAAAATTATCTGGCAGCACTTGACAAGCAGACACCATGGTGACATCCACTAAAACTGTATCAGCTTTGGTATTAGTGATACTTGTGTATCTCACTAACAGGATACTGGCCAAACAGAACCTGAATTCTCTATATTCTTTAATGTGGTACACCTCAATCCAAATTTGATTGTTCACATTTTAAGGGAGTTAGGGCAAAATACTCCAAAGGCACCAGATCCTGCCTGATATTGGATCCTAAGCATGGCTAGTCCTTGTTAGTACGTAAATGGGAGATCACCAATGAATATCAGAAATTGAATGTCCACCAACATAAGTGTAAGTCTAATTTTAAACAGATCAAGAAGTAGACTAAATTTGGTTCTTCTTACCAATTCACTGTGAAACCATTTCCCTGATAGGTTTATTAAATAACATTTCCCATTACTTACAAGTCTCCCCACATCTAAAGAAAAGTCACCACTTTGAAAAGAAACATGTAGCAGAACTGAAGAACTCTGTAAAACTATTTATGAAAGGTAGATAAGGATGAAGTTATAAACCGATTTTCATTATTTCTTTATTCTTCTCAGCAGGCAGCAAAGATGAAACAGGCAAGAAAAGATTGCATGAAATGTGTTCCTTCATATCAATTCCTGAAGGTGATTAATTAAATAGTATCATTCTGAAATTATGAATAAAAGTTGTCTACATTAGGTCAGAGGGAGAACACAATTAGTTCTCTCATGATAAAACAAATAAAAGCAATTAAAAATGAAAATGTTTTACACGGCGGGGGACAGGTAGAAATTAAATTTGAGGGGGGAAGGAGATCATGTGAACTGACAGGAAACATCTGCATTAATGAATTCCTTGGGCCATTTCTATGAAGTGTAATATTTGAAGGGAAGGCAATGCATTATTTATATTACCATAACAATGCTATAGAAGTCAATTGAAGGGACACCTCACTCCCAAATACCCAAAACCTGCCAGGCTCATGTCAACTGTGGGGATAAAAAAATTTGATTGTCACTATAGGGTTTTCAAGAAAGACACAACTTGCCTTAAACACTAAGCCAATTGTTCTCAAACAGGTGTTTTGGACTACAACACATTCTGTGTTGCATTGGAGACACACCTTGGGACCTGGAGGGCTGATCTTAAAAATTTGGATTGTACAGCCTCCAATGAGGTAAAGTCAGAAAAGGGCCCTAACTGAGCACCGTATAATCTTGGGTCTTTTGGCAAACACTATGATTTTAGTTTTTGGGTAGTTGAGTTGCAACTGGTTCACTTTGCAATATTGAGCCAGAGCTCTCAGTGCTCTTTTAAGTCCAATTGGTGTTCTTGAGAGTAGAGCAGTATCGTCAGCAAAAAGTAGGGTAGAAATATGTCTACTCACCAGTTTTGGTAGGTAGAAGTCCATGTTAAGCAAGTGGTCCACCATGGAGTTGATGTAAATATTAAATAATAATGGAGCCAAAATGCAGCCTTACTTAACACCTTTCTCCATTCGAACAGTGTTGGTGAGGTGATCTTGAGGGTTGCACCTTATTTTTAGAGATGTCCCTTCATGAAGTTGACAGATAAGATGAAGTAACCGTCTATCGATTGAGGTTGCTTCTAATTTTTCCCATAGTTCAGTCCTGGAGATGGAGTCAAAGGCTGCTTTGAAGTCTATAAAAACCACATACAGTGATGTTTTGCTATTGGTGCAATATTTTTCTATAAGATGTTGGAGCACTAGGCATTGATCAATGGTAGATCGGCCTTTCCTAAATCCAACTTGTTTGTCAGCTAATATGTGTTCTTGTTCTATCCAATCATGTAGTTAACTTAACTTAACTTTACTAACTTAACTTAACTAACTACATTCTGTGTTAACAGCAACATCTTGTTTTCTGTATAAGCTACAAATAAGGACAATCAAATGTTGTAAAACTACCTTTTAAATTCAATCTATCATTTTTCATGATACACAATCAAAGGCTTTTCTATAAAGCACAGACTGATTTTAAGTCCATTGATGCATTCCATTATCTAGTATATCTTTGTAATATGATCCCTAGTTACTCTTATTTTTCTAGACCCATTTTGGACATCTGGTATTTTTCACTCCATGTATGGTTAAAAGCCTTCGTTGTAATCGCCGAGTATCACTTGGTTTGTATGAAAAATTAACACACTGGTTCTGTGGTAGCAGCAATCCCTGGTGTCCTCTTTCTTCAGGATTGGAATGTATATTGAATGTTTCCAATATGCGGGCCATTGTTTGTTTCCCATATTTGTTGAAAGATTTTCATTGGAACTCAAGTAGATCTGTCTCTATAGTTTGAAACAGCTCTATCAGCATGCCATCTGTTCCTGGTGATTTACTTCTCCCAAGTACTATAAGTGTAGCTTCCGATTCACTTTCTAAAAAGTGTAGGTTCGTTTTCAAATGATTCTTCCATGAATGACGCTGTCATCTTTTCCTCTCTTTTACACAGCTTACCCCATCACTTTTATTTTTTTTCTTGATCATGTAATATGTTCTCCTGCCAGTCATATGGCATCTCTACACTCGTTTTTGTAAATGGAATATTTTCAAGCCATGGATGTTTGGATCTGTGGGTAAGGAGATGAAACTGTACCTGATCAAAAAATAAAATCAGCCAAAAAAAGTTTCAAAAGAATAGGATTTTTTCCCTTTCAACGGAAATGGAAAATGTATCTGTGAACACAGGTCCATAAATCAGTTACCTCTTCCCTCTTGCAGAGATGCACTTTGCAGTTTATTGGTTTGTGATGAACTTTTACACATTCAGATGTGTCCATCTAAATGTTCCATTCATGAAGTCTTGATGCACTGATTTTGCCTTTGATATTTCTTCATGATTTATAGCTGATTGCTAAGAAATTCAATTTCCATTTGTAAATATTTCAGCTGCAGTGCTCTTCTTTCAATAATATGCAAACTGAGGTGGGCTAAACTCTTAGAAACAGAGATGCTATATATTGTGTAGGCGACACAGAAAATTCAACTGCACATACTCATTTTAATTGTTCACTTAGAAAAAAATGAATTGTTCCACTTAGAACCAAAATAGGATTAAGAATATTAGAAGCTTTCTAGATTCTCAGTTAAATGCTAAGCAGACGAGTATCCAACACATGAATCCCTGGGCTCATTATAATATTATAAAGTACGTTTTAAGAGCAATTAAAAGCCTTTGCATATTAAGGAAAATAAAAACCCTAGTGTGCAGCATGTGGGAATCAGCGGCAATAGCTTTTATTCATCTTTCCTTGGGAAAAAAATGAGTTTATTAAAGGCTTACTGAGAGCAAAGCATCGTGAATAGCAGAACTTGGGTAATTAATTTTTAAACTAATTCTCTATTGTTATAGTTACATGGCCAACAAAAATAGTTCCCACCACTGTTATAGATTTTAAAAGCAACTCCTTAGTATTTCATTTATCAAATGTGACAGGTATGGTTATTTTATGGGTTCTTAAAGCATGCAAACACATCTGAATGTCACAACCTGTAGTACAAAACACTCACTTCCCATCCATTTCTGGGCATCACATTGTCAACAAAAGGCCAATAGATCTGGGCAGAAAGGATGCTTTGCAAAATATTTCTGTGGGCTAGTAACCTATTTGGACATTTTTTATTTTTTATTTCTTTTTTGGCAAGGCTGAGTTAATGACAATCTCTTAGCCACTGGAGAAACCTTCACCTTCTTTTGTCAAAGATGATTCAAAGATTTGTGTTTAAGATTCTTGTCCTTGTATTTTTGCTGTGGTGAGATACAGACAGTCCATCAAAACAAGTGAATAGAAAATCTGTAAAAGTATAGAACAGTTAACAGTTGCATTCACATATAAGAACACAGGGCAAACATAATAAACAATTGAGAACGCAACTTGCTTTTATCCTGCTCAAGTGGGTGAGAGCAATTTGATGTCGAAAGCAAATGTCTAACCTGCTCGTAACTCACTCTCATAAAGGTTATGAGTTATTGAAGGAGTGTATAAAAGTCCATTTCTGTTTCATTACTTCTGCACTTGGCACAGTATAAAGAACCCTCATAGCACTACAAGGAATACTCAGGTGCGGGGTGAGTCTGCATTGTCTGTTGAAGAACCAACATGCATTGCAATGGATTCTCGGGCCTATTTTAGGACACACTTCAAGTTCATCATGTCAGCTGGAAGTGCTCTTAAACCTAACATTCCTCTGCAATTGCATAATTCAGATTTCACCCATAATTGAAGCTAAGGTCCACCTGAGAAGCTTCTGAGGAACACAAAAGATCCCCAGAACAAGCTTTTCAAAAGATGTAACACTAATAAGCTAATCAAAATTCCAGAAATTTTATTGGGGTCCATCCACACTATATGACTGCAGTGCTTTGATTCGACTTCAACTGTTGCACAGCATTAATAAATAATATTAAAGCTTTATTTATACCCAACCACCATCTCCCCGAAGGGACTCAGAGCAGCTCACAAAAAGCTCACAATAGCAAGATATAGAATCCCGAGATCTGTAGTTTGATAAGGCACTAGATTTCACCAGCTCATTATGCTAATATACCTTTCCCTAAGTTGCAACACTCAGGATTCTTTGGGATGTTGCCATAGTAGTTAGAGTGAAATCATAGTGCTATATATAATGTGAAAGGGCCTGAACAAGCAACTTCTGGATATCATGTTTTCAAACATTATTTAGAACAGAGCACAATGGTTTTTCTCTGGGTTGCTTTGCAATATTTTAAATATTTGTTTATTTATTTGTCGTGTCAGGGCAACCAGTCAATTGTGTTACATTTCTAACAGAACAAAACAAACAGGCGAAATACCAAATTTGCAAGTTTGGTAATTGATTAAATGTCCTTTGACCAGTAGCTGGCCACTTGGATTGCTTCTGGTGTTGGTGCAAGAAGGTCCTCCATTGTGCATGTAGCATTGCAGCTGGTGGTCAGTGGTTTGCTCTTCTCCACTCTTGCATATCGTGGATTCCACTTTGTGGCCCCATTTCTTGAGGTTGGCTCTGCATCTCATGATGCTAGAGCGCAGTCTGTTCAGCGCCTTCCAAGTCTCCCAGTCTTCTGTGTGCCCAGGGGGGAGTCTTTCATTTGGTTGAGGTTCTGGGTTTGGTTGAGCCTGCCACTTTTGGACTCTCACTTGCTGGGGTGTTCCAGCAAGTGTCTCTGTAGATCTTAGAAAACTATTTCTAGATTTAAGTCATTGACGTGCTGGCTGATACCCAAACAGGGGGTGAGCTGGAGATGTCTCTGCCTTGGTCCTTTCACTATTGGCTGCTATTTCCCGGCGGATGTCAGGTGGTGCAATACCGGCTAAGCAGTGTAATTTCTCCAGTGGTGTAGGGCGCAGACACCCCGTGATAATGCGGCATGTCTCATTAAGAGCCACATCTATTGTTTTAGTGTGGTGAGATGTGTTCCACACTGGGCATGTGTACTCAGCAGCAGAGTAGCATAGCGCGAGGGCAGATGTCTTCATTGTGACTGGTTGTGATCCCCAGGTTGTGCCAGTCAGCTTTCGTATGATATTGTTTCTAGCATCCACTTTTTGCTTGATGTTCAGGCAGTGCTTCTTGTAGGTAAGAGCACGGTCCAGAGTGACTCCCAGGTATTTGGGTGCAATATTTGTAAAAGAGAATGAATGCAAATGAAAGAAAATAAATGTGGGCAAATGCATTGTACTTGTATTTGGATAATTTTAAGAGATCACTGATAATGCAGGCTTGTCCGTATTTCTACAGAATGCTGTGTAATGCAAAATAATTCACCCTCAGTTCTTACTTGAGATGGTTAATTCTGCAAACTGGATAGGGTTAGGATAGCAGGAAATCCCCAGGAACAGCATGCCAGCAAATAATAGATGTGCCTGCTTTAAATTATTTAAGAATTCTAGCTTCTCTCATTGTCTGGGACTAAAGAGATGACAACAGCTATGTAAACAGAGGTTTGAAGCAAATTTATGTTCTTAGGCAAATGAGCCAAGTTGCTAGTGTTCACGGAAAATGAACATGATAAATAACTTTTCCCTCAAAAAAGCCAGGAGAGGCATTTAGTTTCAACTAGTAAAGATTCAGGAGATGCTCAGAATGCAGAATCTTATATAATGATGAGAAAACTCTGAGGAGTTCAGGGCTTTGAAATAAATGGAATGCCCAGTTTGTGATACAGAAAGTATGATAAGAGATGCAAAATAGCAGCGACAGAAAAAGATGTCACAGTGCATGGAAGATTTCAGGAGATGTTAATGGAAGTAATACTCATGTTCAGCATGGAGTGGAATAGCAGAAAATTACTGCACACCAGGTAAAGGAGATAAGAACTACTATCCATAAAAAAAAATAGCAAATAATATGTATTTGAACAAGTTAGAATTGTAAAGTTGGAAGAAACCACAGGCCATCCAGTCTAACCCCCTGTCATGCAGGAAAAGCAGAATCAAAGCACTCCTGACAGCCTCTGCTTAAAACCTCCAGAGATGGAAACCCCACCACACTCTAAGGCAGGGGTCCTCAAACTAAGGCCTGGGGGCCAGATACGGCGCTCCAAGGTCATTTACCCAGCCCTCGCTCAGGATCAACCTAAGTCTGAAGCGACTTGAAAGCACACAACATCATCTCATCAGCCAAAAGCAGGCCCACACTTCCCATTGAAATACTAGTAAGTTTATATTTGTTAAAATTGTTCTTCATTTTCATTATTGTATAGCTTTAAGTGTTTTTTGTACTACAAATAAGATATGTGCAGTGTGCATAGGAATTCATTCATGCTTTTTTTCAAATTATAATCCAGTCCTCCAACAGTTTGAGGGACTGTGACCTGGCCCTCTGTTTAAAAAGTTTGGGGACCACTGCTCTAAGGCAATCTCTTTTCTTGAAATTTGAATCCATTGCTCTGAGTTCAAGTCTCCAGGGCAGCAGAAAACAAGCCTGCTCCCTCTTCCCTGTGACATTTTTTCATATATTTTAACATAGCTCTCAGACATATTTTCTCCAAGCTAAGTGTACCCACCAAGCAACCAAAACTGCTCTTCATAGGGCTTGGCTTCAAAATCTTTAGCTATTTTGGTTGCCTTCCCCAGGACACATTATAACTTGTCAATATCCTGATTGAATTGCTGTGCCCAAAACTGGATATAATATTCCAGGTGGGGTCTGACCAAAGAAGAATAGAGTGGGATGACTTTCCTTGATAAACAAACTTATTGCATGAGACAGGTGAAGCATCCCGCTTCACCTAGCTTTGCTGCTGAACAGAGGGGCAGTGGGGCAAATTCATCACCTTGCGAGCTACACCCTCACAGTGATGCATCCCCCATTATACTGGGGAAGTGTTGCCTGAGCTGCGAGGATCCGTGCTGGCTACATTGGAGCCAGGACAACATGAATAGGCTCCCATGGCTAGAGGGAAATATACCATGATTCCACTCCAGTTGTAGCCAGGGCCTCTGACAGAAGTCCCGCGATGTCGTGGGATGTGCTGGATGCCCATCCATAACTAAACTATTGAGGAAGCCTACTTGGACACTTCCCAAGCCCTGGCTGATGAGGTCCCTAGACACTATACTCTTCTTGATGCAGCCTAGAATCACATTGGCCTTTTTTTAGCTGCCTCATCACATGGTTGGTTTGTGGTCTACAAGACTACTAGATCCAGGCATGTAGTCGGGGGGAGGGGGGGGCTTGGGGGGCTTGCCCCCCCCCCAAATTCTCATGTTGGTCCGCGAGAAGGCCTTACTGGTACATTATTTAAACTGTTATGTTTATTCATATCATAATCTGATCACCATGCTCAATATATCCCATATGCATGGGGGTATTGGGATAACGATACAAAAGGTTTTCTAGGGTAGATCCTCAGCCCTCAGACTCCCCCCCCCCCCCCCCCCCCCCCCCCCCGAATCAAACTCAGCTCCCCCCGAAACAAAATCCTGGCTACGGGCCTGACTAGATCCATTTCTTATGTACCGTTTTCAAGCCAGATGTCACCCATCCTATATCTATACATTTCATTTTCATTGCCTAAGTGTAGTACCGTACATTTCTCCCTGTTGAAATACATCTTGTTAGTTTAGGTTTAGCTCTCTAATCTGGATTCTGATCCTTTCCCCTGAGATATTAGCTGTTCCTCCTAATTTTGTTTCATTTGCAAATTTGAAGAGTGTGCCTTCTATTCCATCATCAAAGTCATTGATAAAGATATTGAATAGCACTGGGTCCGGGACAGAACCCTGTGGCACCGAATTAGTCACTTCTCTCCAGGATGAAGAGGAGCCATTGGTGAGCACCCTGTGGGTTCTTCCAGTCAACCAATTCCCAATCTACTCCACAGTAGCATTATCTAGCCCATATTTTATTAGGTTCTTTATGAGAATGTCATGGGGGATGTTACTGAAATCAACATATGCTACATTCACAGCATAAATGACTTTTTTTGGAAATTTATGATGCAGATAGAGTTCTTGCATTTCTTAATTTATGACCTTCTTAATAAGACCAAGCAAATAAATACATGGACAACTCAAGACATGCCTTTACATTTTTCTGACCTTTAGAGTTGCCAGCTATGGTTGGATTCTGAATGAATTATTGGGCTACTTTACTAACAGGATTTTACTGCATTTCATTTTTAATTTTGGGAACTGCTTTGAGATATTTGTTTGAATGAAAAGACAAGTCTGTGTTCTACAATGAATGGAAGACGGAATAATGTTTATGATAACCGTTAATGGTAATGATTGGAAATCGCCATTGTAACCTTGAGGAATGATGGATTGAGGAAGCCTCCTTGAACATAAAGTCAAGTTCTCATGTCAAACATGATAGGCATGTTGTCATAATCTCCTTTGTGTCGTAGATCTTCCTTTCTATGGATGTTGACATCTTCTAAAGCAGTGGTACTCAACCTGTGGGTCCCCAGATGTTTTGGCCTTCAACTCCCAGAAATCCTAACAGGTGATAAATTGGCTGGGATTTCTGGGAGTTGTAGGCCAAAACACCCGGGGACCCACAGGTTGAGAACCACTGTTCTAAAGTAAGGATGTTGACCAGAAGAGAAAGGGCTTTCTTATCCATGATGCTATGAATCTCAAATCTGTACATGGTTTCCTCTTCAGCTTGTTCCAGATAACACACCAGTATTTCCTTTTCTTTTGTTTGTTTCAAAAACACTTGGGGGGCAATTACAATGAGATTGTAAAATTGCTAATGCTGTATAGGATTGCCATGTACTCTGTTGATTGTATTTCATATTGACTATATTTGATTTTATGCTCTGTTTGTGAGATTAGATTTTGTACGTGTTAAATTCACATTAGGTCAGATGGTTCCATAGATAGATGGCACAGATGTTGACTAAATATGTGCATCCAAACAAACAATATCAGAAAGCGGGGAGGAACAAGGACAGGAGAAATATTTGAATGGAAAAAACTCTGTTCACATAGAACACTAGCCAGTGTGAAGAAGTTTTTTCCCATGACTGTGATGTGCAATGTTCCATGAAAATGTCCAAGCGTTCTGCTTTATTCTTTCAGAACCAGTGAGATTTACAAGGATTTAAGGAAAAAGGTCAGTGTCAAGAGGAAATAAGTTGCCCCTTTTAAAATTGTGAGACTCCCAAATTGTGAACATATGATTTATGTGGAAAAGTGGCATTAACCTACTGAAAATATTCAGAGCCTAGATCAGTATTGAAGATACACTTTTATTCCATGAGCCAAATTGATCCCAGCTTTTATTCCATGAGCAAAATTGATTCTAGCAAGCATATGTAGTACTTCTGCTATCAATGAGCAGGGCTGCACCCCATATTGGATCGGCCCACTCCTCTGGATTTGTTTGCATTATAGAGGTTGCATTTTTTCCCCACAGGGCTCATCCATGCATCCATCCCTCCATCCATCCTCCAATAGACCGGGACTGTGGCGTAGCTGGCTGGGAGTCAGCTGCATTAAGATCACAACTGACCATGAAGCCAGCCCGGGTTGGAGTGAGCTTCCGACCAATTTGTGTAGCTTACTGTCAACCTTTGCAGTTGCATCTGTCAAGTAGGAAATTTAGTTACCGTTTATGTGGAGAGGCTAATTTACGAGGCCATAAAAATCTCCAGCAAGCATGCAAAGAATGAGGAAGTACTTCATCAATGTCACAAATGGATGGTGAAGCGACAGCTCCCCTGGTGGCCAGAATACCCTCATGAAAAAGCTGGAATGTTAAATAGCCTCTGTGTGACTGTCTATATATGTTGTGTGTCTGTGGCATTGAATGTTTGCCATGTATATGTGCATTATAATCCGCCCTGAGTGCCCTGTGGGGTGAGAAGGACGGAATATAATACTGCAAGTGAGTAAGTAAGTAAGTAAGTAAGTAAATATTATTTTAAAGGTCTCCACTGCCATTTAAAAACCTCCATATAAAAAATCTCATGGCAACATAAGAAGCAATCCTTCCATGAAAGGGACTCTGAGAAATCCCTTAGGGCCCAGATTCTCTCTCTTTGTCTTTGGCAGGATAAAAGTACAACCATTAGTGATTAAAGATACTTATCCACTTTCATCACATGCTGCCTCCATTTTCTCCATTGGTGTCAAGGGCTGTTGTTTTCTTTAAAAGAGTGATTGCAGTGATGGAGTGAGGTGGCAAATGTGTGTGAAAGAGGGGGAAGGAAGAGAGAGAGAGAGAGAGAGAGAGAGAGAAGGCTGTCTGGGCAGTTATATAAGAAATCCATCCTCACTTGGAGATAGAGTCCGAAATCAATGCAGTTTGATACCACTTTAACCACCACTGCTATTTATTTATTAATCCTGTCAGAAATGAATTGAGAATAAAGTTATAATGTATAAAATAGCCCACAAACATAGTTTAAAGCTTGGCATTATACTAAATTTCCTTTGACCTGAAGTTGGCCACATCAAGTGCCTATGGTGTCACTATAAAAAGGTCCTCCATTGTGCATTTGGCAGGGCTCAGGGTGCATTGTAGTAAGTGGTCTGTGGTTTTGCTCTTTTCCACATTCGCATGTCATGAACTCCACGTTGTAGCCCCATTTCTTAAGATTGGCTTTGCATCTCGTGGTGCCACAGTGCAGTCTGTTCAGCAGCTTCCAAGTTGCCCAGTCTTCTGTGTACCCAGGGGAGAATTTCTCATTTGGTATAAGCCACTGATTGAGGTTCCGGGTTTTAGCCTGCCACTTTTGGACTCTCACTTGCTGAGATGTTCCTGTGAGTATCTCTGTAGATTTTAGAAAGCTATTTCTTGATTTAAGGCATTGGCTTGCTGGCTGATATCTAAACAGAGGATGGGCCAGATATTTATTTATTTTGGTTATTTCTACCCCGCCCTTCTCACCCCGGAGGGGACTCAGGGCGGCTTACAAAGGCACAATTCGATGCCGGCATCAACATAACAGTAGAAGAAAAACAATATAGCAGCAATTAAACAATTAACAATCAATTTCTACATTGCAACAATAAAACCAATAAAACCGATTACACCTAATTAACGCTCAGCGTTCGCCATCTCATAGTCCAAATTTCAATTCCACTTTGTCAGTCCTGTCAGTCCTAGTTGTCTAATTGTCTTTATCTAGTTGTCAGATTGCCTGAAGGCCTGGTCCAACAACCACATATTTAATTTCCTCCTGAAAGAGAGGAGGGATGTTGAGGACCTAATTTCCCCCGGGAGTGAGTTCCACCACTGAGAAGGCCCTGCTCCTCGTCCCCACCAACCTCACTTGTGATAGCGGTGGGGTCGAGAGCAGGACCTCCCCAGATGATCTCAAACTCCGAGGTGGGACGTAGAGGGAGATGCATTCGGACAGATATGCTGGACCGGAACCGTATAGGGTTTTGTAGGTCAAAACCAGCACCTTGAATTGTGCTCGGAACTGAATCGGCAGCCAGTGGAGCTGACACAACAGGGGGTGGTGTGTTCCCTGTATGACGCTCCAGTGAGTAATCTGGCTGCCGCTCGCTGGACCAGTTGAAGTTTCCGAACAGTCTTCAAGGGCAACCCCGCGTAGAGTATGTTGCAATAATCTATTCAATGCCTTGTCAATGCCTTGCTCCTTTCATTAATGGCTGATACTTCGTAACAGATGGCATGTGGTGCAATATCAGCTAAGCAGTATAATTTCTCCAGTGGTGTGGGGTGTAGACATCCTGTGATAATACAGCATGTCTCATTAAGAGCCACATCCACTGTTTGACCATGGTGAGATGTATTCCACACTGGACATGAATGTTCAGCAGCAGGGTAGCAAAGCACAAAAGTAGCAAACAATCACTACTAAAGGGTATGGAATAAAAGTTGGGGTCTTTTTACAAAGTCTTTTTGCTTTCTCTGCCAAAGCATGCTGGTACCTCATTGTTATCGAGGCACAGAAACCCCCCAAAAGGCCTTCAGTTGGGTGTGGCAGAAAAGTCTGTTGCCTTTTTCTGATGTTGTATATATATATAAATGATTGTCTGCTTTAATAGTTTTAAAATTGCTGTGTCAAATATTGTGTTCACTCCATTGTGTTTTAATTCCATGCTGTAAACAACCTTAGCTCCCATAAATGGGAGCAGAGCAGGATAGAAATAAAATAAATTATAAGATTAAATAATGCCATAAAATAAAATGAAGATGTGCAGAAAAGCCCACAGAAAGAAACTATATCATTACATATGAAAAATCCAGCTGGTTACATCTATAATCACAGACAGGCAATTATGGCTGAGATCCTGTTCAGCACAAGGTTAGCACCCCAGTGATGGCACTAAACATAAACATTCTGCAAAACAGTAACAACATTTTGCTGATTGGGGTGCCGTGAGGTTTCCGGACTGTATAGCAGCATTTTCTCCTGATGTTTCACCTGCATCTGTAGCTGGCATCTTCAGGAGTTACTGTGCTGGCATGGGAAGGGCATGGGGACAAAAACTCACTCTGAAGCTGAGTTTTTAAACCCTCTTTGGTGTGGGTTTTCCCCATGTTTGGAAGCATCCTGAGATGGAAAACAGACAGTGCTGATTAAGGAGCAATCTTTGACCAACTTCAAGAAAGATTTGGGCTTGTTTATCACATTTTATAGCAACAAATGGGGACAAACTTCAACTATTGGATTTATGAATTAGAACAATGTTATTAAAAATAGAAGTGTAGAAATATAATGTCATCTTAAGGGAGTATGATAACAAGAAGTAAGAATCAACAAACCATGAGTGTGAGGTTTGTAGAATAGTTTTAGTAGTTGTGTATCTAGGATGTGTTTATCAGTGTCACCGTTAGATGTACTAGTTTTAGTCTTACATATTATGAACTTCTTTACCTATTCTTGGACTGCAGCTCCCAGCAGTCCACCTGATTGGTCTACCTACCTACCAGAGGCGGCCCTAGGTAATTTTCAACGGTGTTGTTGTTGTTCATTCGTTCAGTCGTCTCTGACTCTTCGTGACCTCATGGACCAGCCCACGCCAGAGCTCCCTGTCGGCCGTCACCACCCCCAGCTCCTTCAAGGTCAGTCCAGTCACTTCAAGGATGCCATCCATCCATCTTGCCCTTGGTGGCCCCTTTTCCTTTTTCCTTCCATTTTCCCCAGCATAATTGTCTTCTATAAGCTTTCCTGTCTTCTCATGATGTGGCCAAATTACTTCAACTTTGCCTCTACTATCCTTCCCTCCAATGAGCAGTCGGGCTTTATTTCCTGGAGGATGGACTGGTTGGATCTTCTCGCAGTCCAAGGCACTCTCAGAACTTTCCTCCAACACCACAGCTCAAAAGCATCGATCTTCCTTTGCTCAGCCTTCCCTAAGGTCCAGCTCTCACATCCGTAGGTTACTACAGGGAATACCATGGCTTTGACTAGGCGGATCTTTGTTGCCAGTGTGATGTCTCTACTCTTCACTATCTTATCGAGATTTGTTATTGCTCTTCCCAAGAAGTAAGCGTCTTCTGATTTCCTGGCTGCAGTCTGCATCTGCAGTAATCTTTGCACCTAGAAATTCAAAGTCTGTCATGGCCTCCACATTTTCTCCCTCTACTTGCCAGTTATCAATCATTCTTGTTGCCATAATCTTGTTTTTTTTTATGTTTAACTGCAACCCAGCTTTTGCACTTTCTTCTTTCACCTTGATTAGAAGGCTCCTCAGCTATCTCCTCGCTTTCGGCCATCAAAGTGGTGTCATCTACATATCTAAGGTTGTTAATGTTTCTTCATCAACCACCCATCTTCCTCGAAAGAGCTACCGACGTCAGTTACCTCTTATGATTTTTCTAAACAACACCAAAAATTTGTTTGATATTATGCAGCCTTTCCTCCAACTCCCCTTCAACTGTGTAACCTTTCTGCTC